>ONZH01024436.1:0-181749 GCA_900303285.1 Rhinella marina | reverse complement strand
CACTAACAGGACCTGATGACATCACTGAGAACTGACCTGATGCCTATCCTCCCACTAACAGGACCTGATGACATCACTGAGAATGAGAATGCAGCCTATCCTCCCACTAACAGGACCTGATGACATCACTGAGAATGCAGCCTATCCTCCCACTAACAGGACCTGATGACATCACTGAGAATGCAGCCTATCCTCCCACTAACAGGATCCGATGACATCACTGAGAATGCAGCCTATCCTCCCACTAACAGGATCCGATGACATCACTGAGAATGCAGCCTATCCTCCCACTAACAGGACCTGATGACATCACTGAGAATGCAGCCTATCCTCTCACTAATAGGACCTGATGATATTACTCATAATACAGTATATCCCTGCAATACTAGGGCCTGATGACATCACTAAGAACCCATCATATCCCTTCTCTACTAGGACCTGATGATATCACTCATAATACAGTCTATCCCTGCACTACTAGGACCTGATGACATCACTAAGAATCCATCCTACCCCTGCTATACTAGGATCTGATGACATAACTGATAAAGTAGTCTATATCTCCACTAGTAGGACCTGATGACATCACTGATAGCACAGCCTGTCCCTGCACTACTAGAACTTGGAGATATCACTAAGAGTGCAATCTATCCCTATCATACTAGGACTATGCAGCCTATCCCTTAGTTTTTCCCTGCACACATTAAAGGGGTTCTCCGGGAATTACGTAATAAAATGAAAATACTCAAATATTACTTTATTATAAATATATTACCAAATACCTTTCATTACTTATAATGATTCATTTTGTCTGGGGAGCAATCATCAGGAGAAACAAATGGTGCCGTCCTATTTAGTACACGACAGAACCTGTCCTAATCACACTGTTACTTCACATCACTGAGGCTAAAGAGCTGCCTCCATCCTCTTCTCTGCTCTGCTTTGTCAGGGGTTATGGTCCTGAAATACAGTCATCATTTATCAACTGTATTCAGGATCATAATCCCTGACAAGCAGAGCAGAGAGGAGGATGAGGCAGCTCTTTAGCTCAGTGTTGTGAAGTAACTTCCCTTCTGTGTGATTAGGACAGTTATGTGTGTATTAATAGGATGGCGGCCAATTTTATTTTACTGTTCTACACGGAGGAGTGCAAAGCATTCTGTCAGAGCAGGTAAGTGCTGCTGCCCTGCTACAGACATCCCTGCATGTGGTGACACCTAAGTAAGCTTCAAGTTCCCCATCAACAGTCTGATCACTTTTTAGAGACTGAGAGGACAAGTTGAGCTGAGAGAAGATTGAGCAGTTATAAGAAGGGAGACTTAAGGGGGTTCTCCGGGAATTAAGGAAATGAAAATACGTAAATATGGACTTTATCATAAATATATTTCCCAAATACCTTTTATTAGATTATAATGGTCGTTTTTGTCTAGAGAGCGATCATTAGGAGAAACAAAATGGGTGCCGTCCTATTAGTACACACAAAACCTGTCCTTAATTCACACAGGGGGACAGTTACTTTCACACATGAGGTAAAGAGCCCTGCCTTCATCCTTCTCTCCTACTTAGCTGAATCTATGTGGGAATGGAGTTCAAGAGGAGACATGAAGTAAGAGAGGACGGACAGGACAGACTGTGGTAATGGAGACGGCATACAAGTGCTGCTGGTTATTTAGCACATCTGCTCATGAACTCCATTCCTACAGAGATTCACTAAAGATTTTATCATCTGTATTCAGGATCATAATCCCTGGACAAGGATGAGGCAGCTCTTTACCTCAGTGTTGTGAAGTAACTTGTCCTTCTGTATGATTAGGATAGGTTCTGTGTGTACTAACAGGACAGCGGCCATTTTGTTTCTCCTAATTATTGTCCCTAGACAAAACGAACCATTATAAGTAATGAAAAGTATTTGGGAATAGATTTATCATGAAGTAATATTTAAGTATTTAAAATTTTCTTAATTCCTGGAGAACCCATTTAACTCCTATAGTCTTGGGAAACTGTACATGGTGACTGTAAAGACTGTCCTTGGGCACACTGTATTCAGTGCCCGTGTGAACCATCTGCAAAACCATCTGCCTCAGTAATGGCGGCGAACTGATTGCACAAAAATCCTGTACCATGCTGTCATCTGCATCACCAACCATGTAAGGTCACCTTACGATGCCTGTATTGCCAGTAGCGGTTGGCGGTATAATATACTCAGCCTCTGAAATACACCGTAGTACTGCAAGGTCTGTTCTTTCACATAGTGAGAAATGAACGAGCTCAGCACAACAGCAACAATATAGACACCGTGCGGCAAGTGTAGTAACCCGGAGAGACAAAACCTAATTAGAGGGATGCTGAAGGTATTAATCAGTGAAGCAACATCTCAGCAGCACGGCTGATGTCCACCGCCGCATCAACAAACCCGCAGCCAAGACTCGTAAGCCTAAAATTAACAGAAAGTATAAAGAATCGCCTACCTGAGACAAGTGAGACTGTGTCCTTCCTCCCACGAGACGTAGGCCTCCAGCCGGGGAGGAAATAATGCCACTTGAAAAACTGCTGCACCGCCTCTCATGGCTTTCTGGTCCTCCACTCGGACCGTATAGGCTTCCCGTAAAACTAAAACCCAAAAGTGAAAAGTTAGAAACTTGGGGTTTTTTTTTTTTTTTTTTAAATTAATAAGAAATAGACATAAAAAATTCTACTACCATTTTATGTATGCAGCTCCTACGCAGATCTATGCGTCTCTATGGTTACAGACTGCAAACAGTCCTTGCGTTAGTCTGGACACACCCTTTAGGATACACTGAACTTGCTGTTAACTGCAACAGTCGTGCCCCATGACTAGGGATCCACAACTGTGTATTGATGTGGAATGTTTGTAAAATTGTCGTGAAGTGGAATGTTCTTTTATGTGGGTTTTCAATTTTAGACATTTATGAAACAGATTAAAAGGGTTTTCTTGAGGCGCATTTAAAAAAAAAAAAAAAAAAAAAAAAAAAAAAGCAAAGACAATGTTAAAAATAAAAAAAGGCATTACTCACCTCCACTGATCTCCAGAACTGTGCAGTTCCTGGGTTTCTGTCTCTTTTACCAGGGGCAGGAAGTGATAGTGACAGAGATTCGTGGAGGTAATTAATGATTCTTTTTTGTTTTTCAATATATTCCACAACTTTTTTTTCATTATCCACAGAAAACCCAGTTAATCAGCCAATAATTAATGATAATAATAATAATAATAATAATAATAATAATAATAATAATAAATTATTTATGTGATGCTATAAAATTACAATAAAATAAAGCTTACCTATTAGATCATCTGCCACTTTGGCACCACTGCTCTGGTTCACCCTGCCAGTTCTTTGCTGTGCTGTAGGACTACCATCAAGTCAACCTATGTGATCTCTGCCACTGAAGCCACTGACTGGCTGCAGCAGTCACATGTATTGGCTTAACTTCAGTCCAACAGCTCAGTAAACAAAGACCGACATCGAACACTACAGCAGTGGTGCTGCAGCAGCAGAGAATTTTACAAGCAATGCTTTTTTCTATTTTTAAGGCTTTCCCCCCATTAGCCTGTTTTTGGTTGATTCTGAACAACACCTTTAAAAGGAGTCTGTCACCAGTAAATTCACTGCTAGAGCAGGCACAATGCAATTAAGTGCACTGAGGGCGGGCCAAAGCCACTCTGTGCACACTTGCACCTCTTCTGCCAGCTCCTTCCTCTCTTTCGTGATTGGCAGGGCCAAGTTCCTTCACTGTCATCCTGCCTGACCCTGCCAATGAAGAAGGAGAGGGAGGGGCTGGCAGAAGAAGCGAGAGGAGCAAGGGTGGCTAGGACCCATCCTCGGTGAACTTAACTGCTGATTTGCATGTGAAATAAAATAACTTTTTGCAGCCATTAGAGCTGACACAATAGACTGACACTTCCTGTTTTTCTGCAGCTTTGCTGTGTAGACTGGGCAAGAATGAGCAGAGTCATCTCATTATTATTAGAGCTTGGACAAGTTAATAATAGGCACAGATAAGACAGGACAGTAACTCACACAGATAAAGCTCTGTATGCAAATCCCCATCAGTCCTTGGCAGGAGCTGTACTCCTTGAGACATTTGTGTGTCACCTGACTGCCATTTATTGCAGCTGACAAAGTACATGCACAGCTGCTGCACTGTCTATACCAGGGATGGCCAACCTTGGTCTCTACAGCTGTAAAACTACAACTCCCAACATGCCCTGCTGTAGGCAGTGTGGGCAAGCTGGGAGTTGTAGTTTTGCAACAGATGGATAGCCTCATGTTGGCCATCCCTGGTCTATACATACAAACAGATAACACAGGACAAAAGTTCATGTCTCCAATGTGACCGCCCCCAAGGAACTATCTAAAAACAAAAATATCTAAAATACATATTTTTTTTAAAAAAAATTCTTCTACAGACTGACAATTACAGTAAAATTCCAAACATGAACAAAAAAATTGGATGTTTGATTTTTTATTTTATTTTTTCTACTCACCGGCCTTAATGTGGACATCCTGACTCCTGATTTTCCCTGAAGGGTTTTCAGCTGTGCAATAATAAGTATTATCGTGGATTAAGTTATTAAAGCTTGAAGGAGGGAAGGGGAAAATTTGGAGAGTGCCATTAGGTGGACGTGGCGGATCCCAGGGACATCGTAGATTCTCCTCGCCCGTTGCCTAGGTACCATCTGAGCGTCACACGGGGGACTCCTTCCGCAGGGCAGGGTACCAAGGCCCCCGTGGTGCTAGCAAATACTACCTCTTGCAGAGATGCATTGATAAAATATAAGCTGGCGTGTAGATCTTCACTAGAAACTGTAAGAGAAGAAGAAAAAAATGAAAATATAATTATTAAAGGGTCACTTCCACCTTAACTTTCTTTTACATTTTTAGCTCATTTTGAGGTCTTTGGGGTCAGAAAACCCCTTTAACCACCTAACTGTTCTGCCAGAGTCCAGCTCAGGCAGTGTGAAAAGTAGGTAACTGGAAGGGGGAGGGCTGCTTTAGATGGTGATATCTCCTCAAAGGTAGCAGCTAGAAACATGCAACTGGTCTTGTATGAAAGCTGACAGTCCAGGCTTTCATAACAAGACCAGCTAAATGACAGCTAAAGTCCTGTTTTTACTTTGATTTTCAGCTGCATTCACAGCATCCCGATTTCTATCAATGATATCTTCCTCTGTCTTGAACATTTTGCTGTCATTTTGGTATTGTTTGAAAGCTTGGAATGTCTGCTTTCAAACAAGATCAGTTGGCATGTTTTTAGCTTTCAGGAGATAGCAGCATTTAAAGCAGCCCTCCACCCTCCAGTTAGCTACTTTTCCCCATTGCTGGAGCGCCACTCTGGCAAAACAGTTAGGGGGTTAAAACACATTTGACCATGTTTTTCATCAGGACTCTAGGAAAGCTGGGTGACAGCATTTAACTCAACTTTCTCACATTACATAAGACTCAAACACACTAACCAAGAGATACTGCAGCTGCATCCCCCTCCTCCATCTTTTGTTGTATTTATAGTTTTACACTAGATGGATTATTTGATGCCTGAGAAGGTTTCTGGGAGTCAGGTGGAAGGCGAGGAAGACCTTTCAGTATTCCTTGCTAAGATATATTACAAATTTTCAATATTTCACCTGTACTAATGATATATGCAAAATTACATGATGACGAATGGGTATACTTTAACTGGAGGCGGAGCTGAAATTTAACTCCTTTATAGGTTTCCTCTTATGCTGTGAATTCTTAATGTAAAAAAATAAACTGAACCATCTGATTATTATTTAAAGCTCCGACAATCTTCACCTATTCAATTCCATGTTTGTGATTATCAGACCCGATTGACCATTTAAAGTGTATCTCCACTTTGGTGTCACTTTGGCTTAATGCATAGAGAGTGGTTTTAAAAAGCAAATTACTAATATACTTTAATTAACAAAAATGCTTTGGCTTGGCCATGGGGCTATTTAAAAATCATATGGCTTCCCTGCCCCCTCCAAGTAATGACACTGTAAATCTGTTTAAATACATTTGTGGTCTTGCTCATTCTCTCCTGACATGAACTGAACAAGATCTGTAATCCATGGGGTGAAATGTGTGGGCAAGTGACCACTTCCTCTAATTAAAGGGGATGTCCAGGATTAGAAAAAAATTAAGAGCATAGGTTGTATCAGGTATTACAGCTCAGAGCACTCTTTTCTTCAACAGAGCTGAGCTGCAATACCAGACACCACCCAGGGTGGCAGTGTTTCTGGGGGAAAAAAACAGCCATGTTTTTCTAATCTTGCACTTCCCCTTTAACTGGAAACCCATCTTTACAGATGTACGGATATATTAGGTAGCAATGCAATCATCTTTGGTTTTACATAGGATTAAATTGATTGATCCTTCCACTAACCTAATAACCAGTATAATGCGCACTAACCGGTACTAGATATGTGCTGACAGCAGGACATGAATAAACCGGTTAATTTAGTTTAGTGCAGGTAATAACGACCAGTCATCGATAGATATTGATCCATACCAGATGGGCTCAAAAAAGTGGGCTGATTTCTAGCAACGCAAGGACCCCCGGGACCCCCCAACCTTTTTCATCCCCCTCTGTACACTTCTCTCAGTATGCACTGTATGGCACTCATATTTGGGCTCTGTACACCCCTGTTATGTGGTATGCCCCAGTTGTAAGATTACGATGTTGCACTTTATCATTATATTTTTGTTTGATCAGTATTTGGCCATTCATTTTTCTTTGTTTTCTTCCCCTAAAAAAGTTGAGGGCTTCCCACACATTTTACTGAAACCCAAAAATAAGGCTGTAGCTAAGGATGAGGAAGAAAAATTGTAGGATGTAGGTCTGATTGTAAGGGATGGGGCTGAAAACCACATGAAACAGCACTCCCAGAGGCTATGTCAGGAACTGCAACACGGCCCCATTCCCAAATAAAATAAACACAGTCGTCCCATTGCTCTAGGCAGCAGAGGTCAGGCCTCTATGGATTAACTTTTGATTCTTGATGTCCCATGACTACATATAGCGGGAAACTTCTTTATCACCAAGTCATTTTTGGCTTCCGGACTCCAAAAAATGTTTAGATTTATGTCAACATTCCAGAAAAAATGAAGGAAATAAAACAGAGCTGGAAAACTACTTTCATCCAGTGTGCGGCGCTGTTTTTGAAATAAAAAAGCCATGTTTCTGTAATCCTGGAGAAACCCTTTAAATGGGGCTGTGTTTGTGTTTTACAGCCATCATCTTACAGGCAAGACGATACTGCCTGTGCAAGCGCCTTTAACATTATAGTAGTCAAGGAGCCTTAAAGGGGTATGTCCATGTCGATATTGAGGAGATATGCACAGGGTGCAGGACCCGCCGATCTCAAAAACAGGAACTTGTCTCATGGCCACAGTGGATGGAGAGGTGGTGGCGCTTGCGCGGTTCTCTCTATAGTAGTTCTGAAAGAGTAAACCCTATACAGGTCTGTCCGTACGGTCTGCCTTAGAGGGATAGTCCAAACTGAACATTTATGGGCTATACTCAAGGTATGTCCAATAGGTGCAGGTTAGAGATGAGAGAATTGATTCATCAAGAAGGGTTCTGCCCCTGCAAAGAGGTGTCCCCAAAGTCAAGGATGCTGCCCCTGTCTCTTGATTGACAGGGCTGGACATCTCGGCTGGCCCTGACAATCTTGTGCCTGAGCTGGTGCTCCTAGAAAGCAGAGAAACTGCAGAGGCGCTGCTGCAGCGGTGGCTGCGCTTGCGCAGGTACACTTCAGGTGCTCCAGTAGCGCATCTCAGAGTCTCGGTGGCGCCACCGCAAGATTGTCAGGGCTGGTTGAGATATCCGTCCCTGTCAATCAAGAGACGAGGAGAACATCCTCAGTTTTGGGGACACCCCTTCACAGGTGCAGAGCCCTGCTTGATGAGATAAATCGATTCGCTCACCTCTAGCGCAGGTCCCACCTCTCTCAAAAACAGCGACCTGTCTCACGACCCCAGTGAACGGCGAGGTGGCAGTGCATGCGCAGCTCTATTTACTTCTTTCCGAAAATAGGCGAGTATGTACCATAGAGGTGAATGCAGAAATGGAGATCGACATTTTTGAGATGTGCACCCAATGGGGACCCTGTGCACAGCGCTGCAGATTATGTCTACACCATAGAAGTAAGGAAAGCTGATGAAATGCGCAGAGTAAATACGTTTGTGTGGTGATAATGGAAATCAGTGAGGAGCACTCAACAGGTTCTTACCATAAGCACCATAAATACACAACGACCGCCCAATGCCCTCAAACGTACACAAAGTCGGGGTCACGCTGCAAAAATCATAAAATCTCACTTAACTTGATCTTGATGTGCGAGTCGTGTACCGAGAGTGAACCTGGGATTCTCCTAATGGATGGCACCAGGTGAAGACATCTCAGTGAACACGGCTTTTAGCATCTATGGAAATGCATTTCACATATATGTGCCGTGACCTATAGCCCGGCGGAGGCATCCATGGGGAATGCGTCCTACGCTTGATTCAATAGGTTGTGACAAGGACCCTGATGAAGGGCACCAGAAGATCACGCGAACCTCAGGAAAGGAAGGTGGTGGTAGGTGGCTCCTGTCAGCAGTCTATAGGTCGTGCTATAGGAAAATAACCTTCAGATAGTGGACGCCAAGGTAAAAGAAAGAACAAGCTGCAGATAAAAGATGGACGACGTATAATACACCCGGTAGTACATCTGAGGACACCGAGCACTTGCAGGTTGTAACTCAGGATCAGTACAGGATAAGTAATGTAATGTATGTACACAGTGACTGCACCAGCAGAATAGTGAGTGCAGCTCTGGAGTATAATACAGGATGTAACTCAGCATCAGTACAGGATAAGTAATGTAATGTATGTACACAGTGACTGCACCAGCAGAATAGTGAGTGCAGCTCTGGAGTATAATACAGGATATAACTCAGGATCAGTACAGGATCAGTAATGTAATGTATGTACACAGTGACTGCACCAGCAGAATAGTGAGTGCAGCTCTGGAGTATAATACAGGATGTAACTCAGGATCAGTACAGGATAAGTAATGTATGTACACAGTAACTGCACCAGCAGAATAGTGAGTGCAGCTCTGGAGTATAATACAGGATATAACTCAGGATCAGTACAGGATAAGTAATGTATGTACACAGTGACTGCACCAGCAGAATAGTGAGTGCAGCTCTGGAGTATAATACAGGATGTAACTCAGGATCAGTACAGGATAAGTAATGTATGTACACAGTGACTGCACCAGCAGAATAGTGAGTGCAGCTCTAGAGTATAATACATGATGTAACTCCGGATCAGTACAGGATAAGTAATGTAATGTATGTACACAGTAACTCCACCAGCAGAATAGTGAGTGCAGCTCTGGAGTATAATACAGGATGTAACTCAGGATCAGTACAGGATAAGTAATGTATGTACACAGTAACTGCACCAGCAGAATAGTGAGTGCAGCTCTAGAGTATAATACATGATGTAACTCCGGATCAGTACAGGATAAGTAATGTAATGTATGTACACAGTAACTCCACCAGCAGAATAGTGAGTGCAGCTCTGGAGTATAATACAGGATGTAACTCAGGATCAGTACAGGATAAGTAATGTATGTACACAGTAACTGCACCAGCAGAATAGTGAGTGCAGCTCTAGAGTATAATACATGATGTAACTCAGGATCAGTACAGGATAAGTAATGTAATGTATGTACACAGTGACTCCACCAGCAGAATAGTGAGTGCAGCTCTGGAGTATAATACAGGATGTAACTCAGGATCAGAATCGATTGTGAATGGTTGATCTTGTGTTATCTATATATCTTTCTACTCTGTCTTTCCAATCCTATCTATGGTGATAAGCAGATAACTGCAGTAAAGTGTAATGTGTACAGACCAAGAAGTGGCACTTATCATTAGGCTTAGTAACCAGTGTGAAAACTGCAGGATTTTCTTTAATATAGTGACATGTAAAATTTAAAATATCACCAAAAGTCTTTAAAAATAAGTTTAAACATGAAAACCTGATTTAAACAGTAGGGTCATTTTCAGATGACACATTCCCTTTAAAATGAGGGCAGTGAAGGATTCTGTATCCCCGAATACCCCGGACCACAATGCCATTACCTGCAGCACAGAAACAATAACTCATTCCCAGCAGGGTTGACACTAAATAATATTTCCCCATAGACCTTGTTATGTTCGTACGGTCGGTCACTTGTCCCATCAAAAAATAATATCACATTGGTTTGACAACGCAGTCTCCCTCCAGCAAAATGAGGCTGCGGAACGTCCTAAAAGCCTCCAACTTGCCTGCCCTTAATTAACTCGCCCTTCACGAAGTACGTAGGGTTCATATTAACCTTCCTCTTGTACACAAGAAGATAAATCAGCTAGCACTAATGGTTTAATCTCCCTGTATAAGCAGTCATTAGTATTACTGGTGGTTCAGTTAGCGCAACGCAACAATGGGACAGCGCCCCTAGTGGACAGTAATAGCAAACGCTTCATGAAAAAAGGACATTGTTTGCAACGTTCAATACATCTAGCAGTGTCACCTATGTTCATGGGTTGTGTCTGTTATCAGAGCTTAGCATCATGTTTTCGGGAGGATACCAAGCATAACAAGCTCCGAACAGAATGGATCCCTCAGAATTAGCCTTCACCATATTAAAGAGTCTTAGAGCTTCATGTAAATTCCTGAGTATCAAGTTGGGTACCATTGGTTGAATGATCATTCAAATATTCAAACCTTAGTGTCCAGCCATGATCCCAGCACCCAAATGACTGGTGGAGGGGATTAGTTTGTGCAGGTTCTGGTACAGAGGAACAAGCCTACGAGAACCAGTAGGGTTGCATCAAAAGAGACATAGATGCCCGTGATGAGAACATAGTCCTGCCACTTTACAAATCACTAGTCAGACCACACATGGAGGACTGTGTACAGTTCTGGGCTCCTGTGAACAAGGCAGACATAGCAGAGCTGGAGAGGGTTCAGAGGAGGGCAACTAAAGTAATGACTGGAATGGGTGGACTACAGGACCCAGAAAGATTATCAAAATTAGGGACGACTGAGGATAACTATGTATAAATATATCAGAGGTCAGTACAGAGATCTCTCCCATCATCTATTTATCCCCAGGACTGTGACTGTGACGAGGGGACATCCTCTGCGTCTGGAGGAAAGAAGGTTTGTACACAAACATAGAAGAGGATTCTTTACGGTAAGAGCAGTGAGACTATGGAACTCTCTGCCTGAGGAGGTGGTGATGGTAAGTTCACTAAAAGAGTTCAAGAGGGGCCTGGATGTATTTCTGGAGGATAATAATATAATACACCGGTGTCTCATCCAAGAACTTGGTGCCAATTGGTGAACCCAGCCAAAGGCAGCCCAATTTTTTATTTTCTTTTAAAGCCCGAGAAGCGTGCTTTCTAACACCAAGTGCACAAAATCGTGCAGTGTGCCACACAAAACCGTGCCCAAGGATACGGTACATCGCAGGCACTCTTCAAAAGAAGATAGGCCCCCCCAGAACCTTCCCAATCCCTCTGGGCCAGAAGGCTCCTGCAAGGGACTGGGACAAAATGGTGACTCCCAGCCGAAGCCGGGTGTACACACAAATGGGCAAACCTCAGCCGAAGCAGAGGGTATGCCCCGTCTGTACTCCAGCTTCTTCCCCAGGCATCACCCCGGGGAGTCAGCACAGAGCTCAACAACTAGGCTGGTTCCCCCCCCCCCCCCCCCAAGAAGGGAGACCATGGGGTTTGCAAAAGGCAGCCTAATGGTGGAGAGGATCAGTCTGTTGTGATTCATGTATAAAACAGAAAGACGATTCTAGGGTTTTTTTACCACCAGAACCCATGGGATTAGATGTTATCTACTAGGGAATTCCATTGTCAATGCTCATCAAAGGAAATGGTCCTCCACTCTTTTAAATGAGTCGTCAATCCTAAGAGCTTCACCCTAATGATGCTAAGCAGAACTTGCAAACTTACTTGTAACTTCCACGGAAGTGAAAGGAGGATTCTGGGAGTTATAGTTTCAGAACAGCTGGAGTGACGTAGGTTGCTGATCCCTGCCCTAGTGGATACTCGATGGGATAAGGTAATGGGGGGCATCAGGAGATGTTTTCAATTTTGTGCCAGAACCACTAGACACATCATCGAGACAGAGTTGCACATGAATTTTCCACTATCAATCAAGTTGGGCACCACTGGTGGAATGATAACCAGGTGCCTCATCGAAGAACTTGGTGCCAATTGGTGAACCCAGCAAAATGCAGCCTAATGGTGGAAAGTCAAAACTTGGAGAAATAGAGGCAGCACCACCAAGGTGATAGTGAAGAGAGGTGTACCTTTTAATCCACGTTATAACAGTCCACATACAGGCAACGTTTCGGCTAAGACACAGCCTTCATCAAGCAGGTCATCAGGCTACGTCTTAGCCAAAATGTAGCATGTATATGGACCACTATAACATGGATTAAAAGTAGAGATGAGCGAATCTATTCACCACTTCGTAGATTCGATACGAATCTTGGAAATATTCCGCTGCGAAGCGAATCCGAATTTTTTGAGATTCGAAAATGTTCTTAAGGCTTTCTACGCATTCACTACGTACTTGTCCGACAAATTGTATGCTAATGTTACATATAAGTTACTTTATTCGCTGTTGCGTACGAATTCAATTAATTAGCGAACTTTTACTGTTCGTTATTCGTTCGGCAAATGCCCAGGAAGAAAGCGGTCACCTGACCTAGTGGGCAGGGCTTGCTCTGATTGGCTCAGGCTCGGTAAGCCAGTGACGCATCAGTTGTGCTGCGACTGCTGAGACGAGCAGAAGCACTGTGTGTGTAGTTCTGAGAGACAGAGACCTGTTTTGTTAAAATTGGGGTGTAATTGCTCTGGGAATCCATATTACACATCAGGGATACTGCAGGGCAAGTGCAGGGCTAGTAATTAATCAGGCAGGGAGAGAGGCAGGGAGAGACAGGGACAAAGACCAGTTGCAGGGCCACAGTCAAGTGAAAAATAACTGGTCAAGTAAAAAAAGGGGTCCAGTTCCAGCCAGACCTAGAGCTCTAAAAAAAAAATGAGAAGGTGGCACAGGGCAGCAGTGCCAAAGGACCTGTAGCCGGAGCTTCTACTTGTAGTATTCGTAATAGTCGGCCGGTGTTCCCATTGGGCTAACCCACCAAGGCGCAAAATTGTAGTGGAGGAGAAAGTAGATGAGGTAGTGGAGTGGATGGCACGCTCATCTCAGTCTCAGCCGGATGATCTGCTGTCTTCTGCTGATACAGTATCCATATGTAGCCAGGGGTCAGACTCAGAGCGTTCCTCCTGCTCCACCATTCCGCTCCAGCAAAGCCCGTCATTTTCGTACGCAATTTGTACGCTCATACGTACGTGTTCACAAAAGTTGCGTACCTTTTAAAACTGAACGTTTGTTATTAGTGCGCGAATGTTTGCAAAACGCCACATAATAACTAATTAAAAGGTTCAACGTTCTTCACTATTAACTTGGTGGTGGTGCCTCCATTTCTCCAATTTTTGGAGAGCTGCTGGACTAGGCTCCTGCAGGGGTGCGCAGCAGGGTTCATTGAAGGGTGCTGTATATTTTTTCTTTTTCTAATGGTGGAGAGGTTCAGTCTGTTCTGATTCATGTATGAAAAAGAAATACAATTCTGGATGTTAACAACTAGACCTCTAAGTGGACATCACGGGCTTGAGCTATCATGGTCACATAGTCCTTGGCCTACAGTCAACAACTCAGCAGGTGTCGTGGTGGAAGATCTGGAGTATTTTTGAGCGAATGAAAACACGTGCATTCAGTCAAACAATTTCACATCTAGAAACATGAAAAGAGCCCTTGTAGCTAATAAGGAACAAATTAGCACTTATTGCACAAAGTCACAAAAAATAAGGATAAAGCGAGACAGTAAGATCGCTGTGTAGCAGGGAGCTAATCAGTTCGTCAGCGCTAATGAAGCACTTATGTCTTATCTGTTGAAATGTAGATTCCCGAAGAAAGGCTTCCTCCATAAATAAAAACGAGATGAAAGCCTCCTTTATGGGGGAAATAAAAAATTGTAGGCCTTATATTCTTCAGACATTATCACGGGCTTGAAATGTAAAGAGCTGGCAATGGAAGCAGGCTTCGTACAATGCAGCATATTATTGAGCTTTCTTTAGCACAGCTGCAGGGAGCGAATCCACCCTCCCCGCTCGGCTGGCGCGGTGTCCGTCAAAACTCTCTGAAGGAATGTCTTCAGCATTGAGCAGCCAAACACAGAACATTTCTACATGAGGATGAATATGCAGCGAGCCAGCTGGCCATGGGATCCTCGGCATCTCTCCGCTCCATAGAGTCCTACTGTTCCAGTAGACACAGCAGCTATATCCTTACAGAGACATTTTGTAAACTCAGACGTTGAGAACCTGGCCAATAATGGGTCCAACCATGAATTGGAAACTGACCCCCTTTCTAGCCAATGGTGGGGTCCCCATTAAATAAGATGATCCACTTGATCTATCCCTTTAGGTTAGGAGGAACGTTTTGTAAACTCAGACCAATATGAACATTGAGAACCTGGCCAGTAATGGTAATGGGTCCAACCATGAATTGGAAACTGTCCCCCTTTCTAACCAATGGTGAGGTCCCCATTAAATGAGATGACCAGTTTGATCTATCCCTTTAGGTTAGAAGGGTCCCTTGACAAAAAAGAAATTGACAACCAGCAAATCAGATGTGATCTGTAAGATAAGTCGACAGTAACTGTTCAATTTCTCTGCAGCACCACCACAGGGGAGATGAAGAATTACAATGGCCTCCATGTAATGTGTGGACACGTTGAGTCCTCCAGAATGTAAATGGATTTTAGAAACCCCTCTCATTAATACTAGGGGAATGTAAACTAGTCCAGTGCCTGGTGACCTATTGACTTGATTGGATGACCACTATTTCAGCAAATGTACAAAAGGTGATGAACTAATGGAGAGAAAGCAGGACAATTTTCATTTTTTCTATGACTCACTCTATGGGTTGGTTATATATACCGTATATATATATATATATATATATATATATATATATATATATAAAATTTGGAGACTGAATAGCCCCAACTCCAGCCCCTCTTAGAACATGCAGCAATATACAAGGAGACGAAGGGGGGGGGGTGTATGGCAGAGAATTGTGTCAGCTTCCTTTCATGGCTCCTATAGAAGCTGCATGGGCTGCTCAGTGGTAGTCAAGCCAAAGGCAATAACTCTTCTGATCTTAAATCAAAGTTTTTGAACAAAGAGAGTGTGAAGTGGAAACTTTAGATCTAAAAAATATTATTTTCACCTACAGGTACTAAACTGTGATGAAAAAACAGAGGAACTACAAGAATATAAAATGGACATATAACACAAGGTGAATTATCGATTCTGTGTGACAGCACAACTTTGTTACCCATGTATCAAGAGGCAATTACATATAAATACAGATACATATAGAATATGTACTAGAATATAACTACTATAATACTGCTCCTATGTACAAGAATATAACTACTATAATACTGCTCTATGTACAAGATTACTATAATACTGCTCCTATGTACAGAATATAACTACTATAATCTACAAAATATAATACTATAATACTGCTCTACTATATACTGCTATAATAATGCTCCTATGTACAAGAATATACTACTATATATAGAATAATACTATATGCTCCTATGTACAAGAATATAACTACTATAATACTGCTCTACAGAATATAACTACTATATAACTATACAAGAATATAATACTATATACTGCTCCTATGTACAAGAATATAACTACTATAATATGCTCCTATGTACAAGAATATAACTACTATAATACTGCTCCTATATAAAGAAATATACTACTATAATACTGCTCCTATGTACAAGAATAATAACTACTATAATACTGCTCCTATGTACAAGAATATAACTAACTATAATACTGCTCCTATGTACAAGAATATAACTACTATAATACTGCTCCTATGTACAAGAATATAACTACTATAATACTGCTCCTATGTACAATATACTGCTATAATACTGCTCCTATGTACAAGAATATAACTACTATAATACTGCTCCTATGTACAAGATATATAATACTATAATACTGCTCCTATGTACAAGAATATAACTACTATAATACTGCTCCTATGTACAAGAATATAACTACTATAATACTGCTCCTATGTACAAGAATATAACTACTATAATACTGCTCCTATGTACAAATATAACTACTATAATACTCCTATGTACAAGAATATAACTACTATAATACTGCTCCTATGTACAAGAATATAACTACTATAATACTGCCTCCTATGTACAAGAATATTACTACTATATAATACTGCTCCTATGTACAAGAATATAACTACTATAATACTGCTCCTATGTACAAGAATATAACTACTAATAATACTGCTCCTATGTACAACAATATACTATATATACTGTCCTATGTATAAATATATGCTATATATACTGCTCCTATGTACAAGAATATAACTACTATAATACTGCTCCTCCTATGTACAAGAATATAACTGCTATAATACTGCTCCTATGTACAAGAAATATAACTACTATAATACTGCTCCTATGTACAAGAATATAACTTACTATAATACTGCTCCTATGTACAAGAATAACTACTATAACTACTATAATACTGCTCCTATGTACTAGAATAATAACTACTATAATACTCCTATATATGTACAAGAATATAACTACTATAATACTGCTCCTATGTACAGAATATACTACTAAATATAATATACTATAATACTATAATACTGCTCCTATGTACAAGAATATAACTACTATAATACTGCTCCTATGTACAAGAATATAACTACTATAATACTGCTCCTATGTACAAGAATATAACTACTATAATACTGCTTGTACAAGAATATAACTACTATAATACTATGCTCCTATGTACAAGAATTATAACTACTATAATACTGCTCCTATGTACAAGATATAACTACTATAATACTGCTCCTATGTACAAGAATATAACTACTATAATAATAGCTCCTATGTACAAGAATATAACTACTATGTAATATACTACTGCTCCTATGTACAAGAATATAACTATAACTACTATAATACTGCTATAATACCTCCTATGTACAAGAATATAACTACTATAATACTGCTCCTATGTACAAGAATATAACTACTATAATACTGCTCCTATGTACAAGATATAACTACTATAATACTGCTCCTATGTACAAGAATAAACACTATAATATGCTCCTATGTACAAATATAACACTAAATACGCTCCTATGTACAAGAATATAACTACTATAATACCGCTCCTATGTACAAGAATATAACTACTATAATACTGCTCCTATGTACAAGATATAACTACTATAATATCGCTCCTATGTACAAGAATATAACTACTATAATATCGCTCCTATGTACAAGAATATGACTACTATAATACTGCTCCTATGTACAAGAATATAACTTCTATAATACTGCTCCTATATTCAAGAATATACTACTATAATACTGCCTCCTATGTACAAGAATATAACTACTATAGTTATAACTACTATAATACTGCTCCTATGTACAGAATATAACTACTATAATACTGCTCCTATGTACAAGAATATAACTACTATAATACCGCTCCTATGTACAAGAATAAACTACTATAATACTGCTCCTATGTAAAGAATATAACTACTATAATATCACTCCTATGTACAAGAATATAACTACTATAATACTGCTCCTATGTACAAGAATATAACTTCTATAATACTGCTCATATATACAAGAATATAACTACTATAATACTGCCTCCTATGTACAAGAATATAACTACTATAGTACTGTCTCCTATGTACAAGAATATAACTACTATAATACTGCTCCTATGTACAAGAATATAACTGCTATAATACTGCCTCCTATGTACAAGAATATAACTACTATAATACTGCTCCTATGTACAAGAATATAACTACTATAATACTGCCTCCTATGTACAAGAATATAACTACTATAATACTGCCTCCTATGTACAAGAATATAACTACTATAATACCGCTGCTATGTACAAGAATATAACTACTATAATACTGCTCCTATGTACAAGAATATAACTACTATAATACTGCTCCTATGTACAAGAATATAATTACTATAATACTGCCCCTATGTACAAGAATATAACTACTATAATATCGCTCCTATGTACAAGAATATAACTACTATAATACTGCTCCTATGTACAAGAATATAACTACTATAATACTGCTCCTATGTACAAGAATATAACTACTATAATACCGCCCCTGTGATTACTGCTATTATTAATTTCTATCTCAGATTTGCTGACTGCATTTTCCTGGCTCTTGTGAACCATTCCTGATAATCTCCTATAATCAGCATTTTTCTGACTTTTTACCTTTTAGGTATATTTCTGCACTGTCAATTATAACGTTATTAGTGTACATGCCGTCAGTGGACGAGCTGGCTCCTGACCTCACCGTTACGATGCTGCATAATGATAAATCGCTCACAGCACAACCTGAACCTGGCACTATTCCTGGAGAGACTTGCGCCAATTTTCAGTGCTCCCGCGCTCTGATCTAAATCTCATTTTGCAAATTGAAACAGACAAAAGGATTCACCTTCAGCTAAATATTTACAGGCTTGACATTTTTTGGCAAGTGATTTGTACAGCAATGCCTCCAGCGGAATCACTGCGGTACATTATAAACGACTTTCCAGCTAACGAACGGGTGTCTACGTATTGTATCATCTGCCTCCAAAGAAAAAAGCCTTCATCTCACTGATGCTTTCCAAATTAAAATCCATGCAAGCTAACTGAAGGTGAAGACAATTGCATATATAGCCATTCCCTAATGTACTTCTATTAACAGAATGGCCCCTTTAAGCAGTCAGAGTGATTGGTCAACAGCGCAAAGCAGTAAAATTCTGGTGCTGTTTGTTTTCTGTATTCTATCTATGGAGCAGCACAGGCTGACATAAAATAGCACAGAGTTGCCTGTCTCAATTATCCAACCTCCTTAATGCCCCAGCACCCAATGTAGATTAGCTGCGGCAGCCGTGCGGGGATCAGGAGCGAGGTGGGTGCCGGGAAACGGGGCAAGTATCATCTATATGACGTGCCCGGGCATTGGGGGAGTGTCATTAAGTTATTATAGGGGTTGGATAACCCCTTTAAAGGGAGTGTCTATTCAGTATTTTCATCCACAAAAGATCATCACTTGCTCTTAACCACCTAACTGTTTTGCCCGAGTCCTGCAGTGTGAAAAGTAGCTAACTTGAAGGGGGAGGGCTGATTTAGATGGTGATATCTCCTCAATGGTAGCAGCTAGACATGCAACTGGTCTTGTTTGAAAGCTGACAGTCCTGGCTTTCATACAAGACCAAAATGAAACGCTAAAGTCCAAGCAACAAAGGAGAAATCACTGTTAGAAATCAAGTCGGGAATAATTGCGAGAAAAACCTGTTTTTACTTTCACTTTCAACTGCATTCACAGCATCCCAATTCCTATCAATGATATCTTCCTCTGTCCTGAACATATTGCTGTCATTCTAGTATTGTCTGAAAGCTTGGAATGTCAGCTATCAAACAAGACCAGTTGCATGATTGTAGCTGCTACCATTCAGGAGGTAGCGGTATATAAATCAGCCCTCCCCCCTCCAGTTAGCTACTTTTTCCACTGCTGGCACTCCACTCTGGTAAAACAGTTAGGGGGTTAAAGGGATTCACGAGTTTCTTAATGAAATTTATTTTAATCTGCTAAGAGTACTCCAAACACTGCATATTTTTGCCCCAAATACCAATGTCAGCACTTTCCTTTCCCTGTTCTCAGCATCACTGCATCCTCTCAGAATGTTTACATGCAGGACTTCCTGTTTTCACCAGCTTCCTGTTGAATTTTGTAATCAATCCCAGCATGCTTTGCTTTGTAAAGTTTCACAGTTCTTGCTCCATATGCCTTACTGTTCCTTCTGAGGTAGACTACTCATGCACCCTACACCTCTCCTCTCCATGCTAGCTAGGTGGGGAACGTCCTGTGTAACATTACAGAGCAAAGCATCCTGTGACTGGTTAGGAAATCCAGCAAGAAGCTGAGGAAAACAGGAAGTTCTGCATGTAAACATCCTGCCAGGATGGAGTGATCCTGAGAACAGGGGAAGGAAAATGCTCACTTGAAAAACAGATATGTGGGGTAAAATATGCAGTGTTTGGGGTTCTCTTGGCAGATAAAAAAAATGCCATTATGAAACCAGAGAACTCCTTTAAGGGCCCAGCAATGCACAATTTTCAACATGTAATTCTTTATTTCTCCTGCGGAGGTGCTGCAGGTTAATTGAACACCTGTGTTCAAAGTTAAGGGACCTCACTAGTCCTCACATTGTGTTCTTATGCTCTTACAAATAAAGTTTGATCTAATTGAATACAGTTATATGTATCAAATAGCACTGCAGGAAAATGTCCAGGGTGTGTGGTCCTAATCGAAAACTATACAAATAAAGTTTGATCTCATTGAACACAGTTATTTGTATCAATTAGCGTTGTAGAAAAATGTAGCTCAATGCCAAGTGTCTGCTGAAAAGCAGACTGCCAGGAGGACATGCGCTTTCATATGGATCATTTTGCAGAATTCTGAATTGCAGCTTTGGATGTGAGTAAAAGACCGGATGTCCCTTCAAAATCAGTCCTTGTATCCTATCTCAAGGCAACAATGAACCAGTCAGGTGTAGGTGTAACTTGAAGTTTTTGGGCCCCAATGTAGGATCTATAACAGGGCCCCTACCTGCCATATGCCATTTACTATGCTGGCATCTTCTATGCCAAAGGGGTACCCTAACAGACCATGTCCTAAACTCTGCCCCCCTTCAGCCAATGCCCTGGTTTCTAGGGTCAAACACTATCTTAACCACCATCACAATGCAAATCTACAAAAATAACACCGTATTTGCATCAAATGGCACCCAGCGTCTCCTGGCACATTATGCTGTACCAGCCACAATTAAGCAGTAGTTAACAAACATCTGCCCTGCTGACGAACGCCCTGAATGCTTTCCTTACAATACACTGTCACTGAATTTTCAGAAAGGAGACAAGTACATATTAAAATTTCTTGACTGCTCATGGGCTACTATTATAAAGGAACAAAAGGCACAGAAAAGGAAAAGACTGAACGAATCCTGGAGGACGGAGCAGACTCTAAAATCTTATAATGCAGGGACCAAGCAGTCCCAACTCCCATCATACCCTGGCCCCATCAATGCAGGGTCAAATGCCCCATCAGAGGATCCCATGGCGGGCCCAGGCTCTGGGACAGTAACGGGCTCCCAAGGTCAACAGCTAGAGCGCTAAAGGGAAGAATCGGAACATATCATCAACACGATCTATTTCTCCAAAGTCATTTCCAAACCGGATTGTCTTCTGCTGGACCTTCAGCCTAATAATGTGTCAGAACGTGGGCCTACAGGAGGATCCTCTGCTACTCCTAGGCCCTCTACATCGTCCAGGCCAATTACTCCTATGCCCGTGCTAAGGTGCTGCCGAACACATGAAAAACAAGTTTGCATCTTTCATAGGTCGCCTAAAGTAGCCGTGTGTAAACAGTAATGTGCTGCCGACAATAGGGAGAAAAATGGGGGACGAATGATCGTAATCATCCTACAAACACTCCTTCCCGATAACTGGCCTGTGTAAAGGGGCCGACAATCACCCCGACAAACGAATGTTCACATTTTTCAAGAAGCACCTAAAAACATAATTTGATGGCATATGACTCTGTGTTAACAGGAACGTGCTGCCGAAAACATGCATAGCAAATGGGGGACAAATGATCGTAATAACGATCGTTTGTCCCCTATCCATTCCTACTAATGCTTGTTCCCAATAACCAGCCCATGTAAGGGTGTTTTTTTCAATAACCCCAACAAATAAGTGGTTGCATCTTTGAAGCTGCCATTAAAGGTGTCGTCTCATCATAGACAATGGGGGCATATCGCTAGGATATCCCACCGCACCTATATTGAGAATGGAGCCCTGCAAAGTGGTGCCTGGAGGACTCCAGTCTGGCCACCACCAAGCCGGCTGCCCATAGAAATTAACAGGAGCGACCCCCGCTCCCATTCATTTCTATGGGGCCGACAGAAATAGCCGAGCCAGTGATTGGTTATTTTCGCCAGCCCCATAGAAAATGAATGGAGGGCGGCTGTGCATGCGCAGTGCGCCCTCCTTCCCTTTTGGGGCTCCGTTCTCAATATAAGTGCGGGCCCCACCGCTATATGACAATGGGGGCATATCCTAGCGATATGCCCCCATTCATTTTACATTGGGCTGTGTGAAAAGCACTTTAAACGAGCACCGATTGACTTTGAGTGTCGTTGTTCGGCCTCGGACCTTTATGGACAAGGCACCAGCAACAGGGCCCACCACAATCAGCTCATTTTGGATGCAAACAACTACTGGTTACCGAAAAGGCAGTAACATGATCCCAAGACCAAAACATCTAAAAATAAATCCCTTCTAAAAAAAAAAAAATGTTGATAATTGTTATTTTTTTAAATTTCTTATGATAACTTTCTGGCAGGTAAATGGAAGAACAGTCCTACGATCGGCTAATTAGCAGAAGCACCATATGCCGAGTGACGTGTGTTTTCCTAGTGACGATGGCCTCCTACTCGTGCCAGATTTCCACGCAGCCTGCGAGCTGTTTACATGGAGCAGCTGATAATCCAGCTTCTCTGCATAAAACACTTTAGCACTTCATAAATTTCTAAGTAGGCTTTGGATGGCTGGTGTCCTCGTCCCTTAGCCAAAGGATAACAGGGCTGTGGTGAAGTACCAGCGCTGCAACAGGCTTCTACACACGGGGACAAAATTGTTGGTACCCTTCTGTTAAAGAAAGAAAAACCCACAATGGTCACTGAAATAAATAATTTTAATTTCAATAAAACTGACTAAAGAAAAAAAAATTACTGAAAATCTGACATTGCTTTTGACAGAATAAATTATAGAACAAACTAATAAAACTGACCTGGACAAAAATGGTGGTAGCATTAAAGGGAATCTGTCACCAGGATAATCACTATTGAAGTAAAGTCATGGCCTAATAGCACTTAGTACCTTATTTCCAGATGTGCCTTTGTTTCAGCAATAGATGTTTTCTATCTTCTGAAAATCCAAGTTATTTGGTATGCAAATGAGCCAGTAAGGTGCCCACTCTTGTAGGGAGGAGCCCCCTACATCACATTCAAGCCATAACTCCGCCCCTTTTCCCTGCTCCCAGCATGAGGATGGGCTTGGGCACTAGCAGGAGGCGTGGCTGGGCTCCTCCCTACAAGAGTGACGCCCCTCTGGGCACCTTACTGGCTCATTTGCATACCAAATACACTGGAAACATCTACTGCTGAAACAAAGGCACATCCGGAAATAAAGTACTAAGTGTTATTAGGCCATGGCTTTACTCCAATAGTGATTATCCTGGTGACAGATTCCCTTTAACTTAATATTTTGTTGGACAACCTTTAGCGGCTATCACTGCAACCAAGCGATTTCAGTAACTCTCAATGAGACTTCTGCACCTGTCCACGGGTCGGCCTGCTCCTCGTGAGTAACTCAGCTGACTCAGGTTTGACCTGTGCCTTCTCCAGACTGCAGATTTCAGCTCCTTCCACAGATGTTCAATAGGATTTAGATCAAGGTTCATGGAAGGCCACTTCAGAATAGTCCAACGTTTTGCTCTTATCCATTCCGGGATGTTTTTAGCTGTGTGTTTTCGGTCATTATCCTGTTTGAGGACCCATGACCTGCAACTAAGACTGAAGTTTATGACGCTGAGCAGAACATTTCGCTCCAGAATGCCTTGATGGTCTGAGAGTTCATCATACCCTGCACAGATTCCAGACACCCGTGGCCAAATGCAGCAAAGCAGCCCCAAAACTAACTGAGCCTCCTCCACGTTTCCCAGTAGGGCAAAATGTTTTTTCTTTCTCTGCTTCATTTTTTGTGTCTGTGATCATAGAGCTGATGTGACTTGCCAAAAAAACTCCAGTTTTGCCTTATCTGTCCAAGGGACATTCCCCCAGACGTTCTCCAGCACTCCAACGTAGCCGGGTTGAGGTGACTCCAACACTACGCTGGGTCCCCCCAGACACCATCGAGGTGTCACCACATGTTGCTGTTCTCCAGAAGGGTTGGTAAGCCGCGGTGCACCCCAATGGGAAATAAGTCCAGAGGGTCAGGGTCTGCAGTAAACCAGTGTGCTTATTCACTGGAGGAACTCAAGTGCAAAACAATCCAGCAGTGCACTGAGCTGGCTTCTCCAGTCTCCTCCCAGGCAGAAGAAGGTTCTGTGCGTCTCAGCATCTTCTTCCACTCACTCATGCAGCCTGGCAGAGTTTCATAATACTAATACATACCATCACATATCTGTTCCCTCCACTCTGCCTAAATAATGCATTCTGCAGGCTGTGTTATTCCAACTGCTGGTCAACCAATGGACTTTCTGTTTCGGTGACTACCATGTGAGCATTTGCCAGCTCTCTTGGAACATCTGGGAGGCTCATGGAAGAGCTGGCAAATCTTTGGGTGCTGGGTAAGCCTCTCGGCAGCTTCCGTAGTTTCCCCCGATTCAGACTTCCCAACACTGTAGGTAAACTTGAGGCATGAAAGCCCTGCCCGGGAACACACAAACCCATTCAGTACTGCCCCTTATGCCGCAACCAATGTTGGGAGTTGTAGTGTTCTATGTATACAGTATAATAGAATTGTATTATGGTCATGTCCAGTGATCGATCATGCTGAAGGTTGTAGTGTTCTACGTGTAGAGTTTAATAGAATTGTATTATGGTCATCTCCAGTGGTCAGTCATGTTGGGGATTGTAGTGTTCTATGTATAGAGTGTAATCAAATTGTATTATGGAGGTGTCCGGTGGTTGGGTGATGATGGGAGTTGTAGTGTTCTAAGTATAGCCTATAATAGAATTGTATTATAATCATGTCCAGTGGATGGTCATGATAGAGGTTGTAGTGTTCTAGGTATAGAGTATAATACAATTGTATTATGGCCACAACCAGAATTCAGGTCATGATGGGGGTTGTAGTGCTCTAAGTATAGAGTGTAATAGAATTGTATTATGGTCATGACCGGTGGTCAGGTCATGATGGGGGTTGTAGTGCTCTAAGTATAGAGTGTAATAGAATTGTATTATGGCCATGTCCAGTGGTCAGGTCATGACGGGGGTTGTAGTACTCTACGGCTAGATTGTAATAGAATTGTATTGTGGTCACGTCCAGCAGTCAGGTCATGATGGGGATTGTAGTGCTGTAAGTATAGAGTGTTATAGAATTGTATTATGGAGTTGACTGCTGTTTGGGTCATGTTGGGGGTTGTAGGTTTACAGCTATTGCCTGCACTATTATTATGTGCCTAATATCTGCTGATACATATATTACTCTGCGTCCCAGTTTCCTCGGAATCACTGGCAGGCTGGTTGGCACTTTCGGTGACAGGCTTTTTACATTCTTGTCACTCTTCTTGTTATTATTTTTACATATCTTACATTCCCGCTCTAGTTTTAGCTCCTGTAACACAATATCGAGATGGTAAAAAGCTGTGACGCTTTGATCTGCCATCTCTGCTGCCGGGTTTACAAGTTGCTCATTTGCACATAGTCCTGTGGAGGTGCGTCGTGTTAACATTTGTTTTCCAGCTCAGTCATTTACACATCTAGTTCATAAGAGATCTCAGCAGTCGCAGGCACGTAATACCTGGCACCAGGCGCTGTAAATGCTCTTGTGATCTACGCTTTCTTACCATATTAGGTAGATCTGGTTTTGACAAAACTCACGTCTTGCATCCCACATACAAACAGATCAGTATCCATTAACACGTATCCAATAATCCAGCACTCACTGGTCAAGAAATTCTAGTTTTTCAGTATGCAGCAAAACAGTCCAAGCAGGAACGTGGTGGGTACAGGGTTTGTCACCATTAGGGCATGGGGTTGGGGTTGGTAATGACACACTGAAAGGCTCCAACAGGTTAAAAGTCTAAATCATGTTTATTTTGGTCCATAAAACACAGCAGCATCAAAGTGGAGCAGTCACAGGTATTGAACACAAACCCCAAGAAGAAACAAAATACCTGCCCGTCTGGGCGCTAACTAAACATCGGTTACATCACCTAGTCATGTCAGTACAAACGGGGATCAGGCTTTACATAGCCTACAGGTCATGCAGCTTCCAGGCACTGACGCTGAATGAGCATTTCAGCTCAGCAGCTACACATGGGGTTACTTCAGGCTAGGAGGAAAATGTTGTACTGGAGTGGGTGGGAATGGCAAGTCCCTATATCAACTGACACACCATTCCATAAAAATCCAGACCCATGAAACATTTTAAAGAAAAGTGTTTTCGCAAACTACACTTTTGCTGAAACCACCCAGCTTTACTGGATTCTTTTACCTCACCCATCTGAGCATTCTGAGTGAGATACACCCCCCCCCCCCCACGAGTACTTTAACAAACTACCATGTTACAAGTTGTTTGGGGTCGTTAAGCATCAAAAGTAGCCTCTTGGACTTCATGATGGATCCATTTCGATCCAGTTTGAAAAAAAAATCCCAACTAATGGATCCCATAGACTTTGACTTATGGTGCTGAATAATGCAGTTGACTACAGAACTGTAGCAGAACCATGATGCCAGTGTGAACAAAACTTTATTCAGATAGGTTTGAGAAACACACTATAGGGTTTCACCTTCATTATGTTATCCTAATATCTAGGTTCTTATCTTTTAAGGTCTTTCTGTGGCTCCCATGTGCTCCAACTAATCTCTTCTGGATGACGGTTTTCCTGATTTTAGACTACTTATATTACTTTTGTAAAATGGTAATTGTGTTTTTTTTTTTTTTTTTCAGTAACTGGAATGTTTGGAGACCACTGCGCCAGCAAAAGGAGATCCAAGCTTGGTTGGTCCCATCCTCTTTACTACTGGGTAGTGAGAACCTTCCTAGAGGAACTGCATTGCTAGCAAACAAAGATGGAGAATGGGCCCAAGGGTCAAAGAAATGGATTGGCGGGAAACAATATGACCAGGCTCTTCTGTCCTAGGTGGCAAAACTTGGCATCATAATGTGTGAAGGGGGAGGGGTTGCATTGGGGCCTTCTCTCTGTTGTGTATGCCACTGCCTCTGCTTTTAGGAAGACATGGCCATAGCATAATGATGAAAGGAGATGTTCTTAAACATGTTCTTAAAGGGGCATTCACATCACAGACAATGGGGGCATATCGCTAGGATATCCCCCCACTGTCTGATAGGTGCGGGTCCCAGAGGACAATGAGAACAGAGCGGGGAGAGTTGTGGTTGGAGGACCCCAGGTTTCCCGGGGTCCGGCCACCACCTGGCGCTGCTCCACAAGTGGGAATGGCCTCCCATTAATTTCTATGAGGCAGACGGATATAGCCAAGCCAGCGCTCAGCTATTTTCGGCTGCGCATGCGCCCTCCACTGCTTTCCCTGCTCCGTTCTCCCTGTAGGTGTGGATCCCAGAGGTGGTATCCTAGCCATATGCCCCCATTGTCTGTGATGGCAAAACCCCTTTAAGGAGAATTTCCCTTCTACCTTGTGCTGGGATTTCCTTCTGTGATAGATGGAAACTGATGGTGGACAGTAGGTTGGACTATGATCTCTAGACCACAGTTTGAATTCAAGGATTTTTCTCCTGAGGACAATGCCTGATTGTATTTTCTAATAGGGCATATCAAAATAATAGAGGGTGGTCCCTTGCTGATGCCAAGAGCAAATTACAAAGGGCAGGTGTGACCCTGGCGCGCTTGGTTGCCTATTCATGTAAAGGGTGTCTGTCACCAGATTTGACCATACTAAACTGCTGAAAGCATTAGGCTGGGGAGAGCAGTACAAACATACATTTTGTGGATCTTTTATAATCAGGAGCAGTGTCAATATGAACTATTATTCTGCCAGATTCTGCTCCTTAAAGGGGTTGTCCCATGAAAAATATTCTACAGTTTTCAAACCAGCACCTGGATCTAAAATACTTTTGTAATTGCATGTCATTAAAAATTGTGTATAGCTACTGAGTTATTCAATAAAATGTATTTGTATAGGACCGCTTAATTTCTTATTTCTTTGA
Source organism: Rhinella marina (assembly GCA_900303285.1). Classification (NCBI taxonomy): domain Eukaryota; kingdom Metazoa; phylum Chordata; class Amphibia; order Anura; family Bufonidae; genus Rhinella; species Rhinella marina. The sequence goes on along the minus strand of ONZH01024436.1, from coordinate 153,467 downwards.
TCTATTCACTGAGGAGGCCGCACATGCTCAGTTTCAACTTTTAACTGTCTCCTGAGCTGTGATAGGGAGAGCATGGACATGCCTCCTGAGCTGTGATAGGGAGAGCATGGACACGCCTCCTGAACTGCAGCAGAAAAGACACTCCCCGAGCTGTCAGCTTGATATAAATCTAACAGAGCCATGAATGTGGAGATCTCTAGATCCATGTGAGGTACAGAGCTGGTTCTAGCTTTGTTAAAAAGAGGTTGTCATGTCCTATTTTCATTTTTTACATTATTCGTGGGATAACCCCTTTAAGTGAGCTGGAGCTTCACTCTAAAGTGCTCTCTGAATGAAGCCGCTTCACAGCTCCTCTCCTCTGATTGACAGCTGTAGCCTCCAACCAATAGACGACTACAGCTGTCACTGAAAGCACTTCACAGTGAAGCTCCACCTCCTAGGCACTTACAGGAGCAGAATCTGGCAGAATTAAACTTGATATTCTCACTACTCCTGATGATAAATGCTCCACAAAATGTATGTTTGTACTGTACTTCCAAACCTAGCGCTGTCAGCAGTTTAGAATGGTCTAAGCTGCTGACAGACTCCCTTTAACTCAAAGAAATAGGTAGCAACACAGAGCTTCCCTCAGGGAAGGGTTACAGATGATGGATCCATAGAAATCATTTGATCACTTGGCTTCTTCATTCTAAGAAGAGGTAGTCCAGATACTTCCACAAGGATTTGCCATCACTTTATGATTGGTGGGAGGTCCAACTTCTGGGACACCCAAAAATCCTAAGAATGGAATGAAGGCATCACAATTCTGGACTGGTCTAGCCTGTTTCCACTTCACAGTATCTCCTCCACATCAGTGCCTGGTCACCAGCTATGTAGGGAGAAACTGTGAAGGGGAAGCAGTGCTAAGGGACCTCTGTAGCCCCTTCTATCTCAAAATTCCCAGCAGATGAACCTCCACAAAGTGAGGGTAGATCCTAACGATATGCCATGACATTGCATGATGGGAATAACCCTTTAAGTCATCTACTGAGAGAGCGCTCCCTCTGAAGGTTACCACGATGTCTGTCTTTGGGCTCTCTAGCGCCACCTGTCATCACATTACTAATATATACTTAGAGAGAGGTTCTCCCCTTTAGTCAATTCCTACTTCTTACAATGAGCTGATGACAAAGTATCCCCTCCAGCGATCATCTGTAATCTGTGCGGAAACCTGGCAGTAAGTGTTCAGTTCAGCTGCAGAGCCCCCATAGGTTATGCCAAGCATTACACAGTGACCATTCAAATCAATGCGTTGTCTGAATAATGGAGGACAGGACAGGTCCTCCAGAGCGAGAGACGTTCTTTGTAACCATTCTTCACTCTAGTCAAGAGATGAAGATCCTGAGGACCCTCAATATTATTTCACCAATGGGGTGTATGACGATGGGTCAGAGACCGTCTAACAGGGGTATATTAGGACTCACAGACCACCCCGGACAATGTACTGCAGGGATGTTCGAAGCGATCCAGGTGACCGACTCTTATAAATAAATGCTCCACTTTTTAGCTACTTTACTTGCATCTCATCTTACATTACATTTCCTATTTTTTATCCGACCTCTCCAAAGACATACATGAAATCCGGGGGTAATCGGAGCCGTCCAGCTCCTGGGCCGTAGCCACACAGACCGCGTCCTCTATTAACTGCGACGTTAGCTACAATTAAACTCCCGCCCGCGATAAGCAGATATAGATAAACACATTTTACGCTCCAGTTCTCGTCATAGGATTTATTCCCCAGTGTCGAGAACCTGTGTGTGCGGATGGAAGGGCCGAGTCCCAGGGCAGGGAAATCTATGTCATGAGCTCTCTCCAGATCTGCCAGGCGTCTATACTATGTAAACAGGCCTGTAACACTGGGCAAAAGAAGATTAAACTGAATTAAAAGGGTATTAAAGGGCACAAACGCCTCGAAACCCTATATTATAGAGGCACTTAAAGGGATTATCCCATAATTAATGTTTAAAATTATCATTAGAAACCACATTATACATGACAATCTCTTTCTAACAAAGCTAGAACCAGTCCTGTACCTCACATGGGTCCAGAGATCTCCTCATTCATTGCTTAAAGGGGTTGTCCCACAAAAAATATTCTACAGTTTTCAAACCAGCACCTGGATCTGAATCCTTTTGTAATTGCATGTGATTAAGCATTTTGTACAGCTACTGAGTTATTCAATAAAATGTATCTGTACAGCGCCACCTGCAGTTTCTTTTTTTCCTTATTTCTTTGACCTGCTCACTGAGATGGCCGTACATGCTCAGTTTCATTCTTCAGCTGCCTCCTGAGCTGTGATAGGGAGAGCTGAGACACGCCTCCTGAGCTGTGATAGGGAGAGCTGAGACACGCCTCCTGAGCTGTGATAGGGAGAGCTGAGACACGCCTCCTGAGCTGTGATAGGGAGAGCTGAGACACGCCTCCTGAGCTGTGATAGGGAGAGCTGAGACACGCCTCCTGAGCTGTGATAGGGAGAGCTGAGACACGCCTCCTGAGCTGTGATAGGGAGAGCATGGACACACCTCCTGAGCTGTGATAGGGAGAGCATAGACACGCCTCCTGAGCTGTGATAGGGAGAGCATAGACACACACCCTTAGCTGCAGCAGAGAAGACACGCCCCTTGAGCTGCCAGCTTGATATAAATCTAGCAGAGCAGCGAATGGGGAGATCTCTGGATCCATGTGAGGTACAGGACTGGTTCTAGCTTTGTTAGAAAGGTATTGTCATGGACTATATGATGTCTGATTTTATTATTTACATTATTCATGGGATAACCCCTTTAAATTGCTCTGCTAGATTCTTTTCAGGCAGCTCAGTGTGTCCGTTCTGCTGCAGCTCTCTCCCTATCCCAACTCAGGGGGTGTCCTTCCTGGTGCAGATCTCTTCCTATCATAGCTCAGGGGACGTGTCCATTCTCCTGCAGCTCTCTCGCTGTCATAAATCAGGGGGCATGTCATATCTGCTGCGAAGGATTGAGCAGGTGAGCGATTATTATACAGCAAAAATTTTTGGTTATCCCAGAAAACCCCGGATGACCTATCTTGATACAGGTCACCAAATGTCACATCTGTGGGGGTCCGACTCCCGTAACCCCACTAATCAGGGTCCGACTTCTGTCGTCCCTGACAATCAGTTGTTTGAAGGTGCCAGAATTTTAGGCCCCATTCACACGTCCATAATTTGCGGATCCGCAAAACACGGACACCGGCAATGTGCATTCCGCAATTTGCGAAACGCATATAATAGAAATGCCTTTTCTTGTCCGTGTATTCGGACAAGAATAGGACATGTTCTATTTTTTTCGTGAGCCACGGAATGGAAGTGCGGATGTGGACGGAACACTTTGTGCCGTCCGCATCTTTTGCGGCCTCATTGAAATGGATCCGCATCCTATCCGCATAATTGTCCGCAAATGCGGATGCGGAGAGGATGAGGATTAAAAAAAGACGTGTGAATGGGGCCTTAGACAAACACTGTGGCCTCTTCCTTGGCCCGTGAAATCACGTTTATCGGTCACATTGCCTTTCTGCAACTCAAGTGAGTAAATGGGGTTGAGCTGCAAGTACCCAGCACAGCCACTATACAATGTGCGGCGCTGTTCCATTGAATACAAAGAAGAAGCACCAGCACTTGGCTGAACGTTGCCGCCTCTTCAAACAAAACAGCTGATGGGCGAGAGTGACGGGAGCTGAACCCCCAGAGATCAGATATTGATGACCTATCCTGAGCCCCAGAAAACCCTGCAATCAATATTCACCTGTGTATTTTATAGTCAGTAGATCAGACATCTTGAACATGACCGTTCAGTCAATGACTGAACACAATAATAATAGAATCTGCCTCCCGACGCGGGAGGAACTCCACAAAGTGTGGATTTGCATCTGATTTACTAATAGAGTTTGTTTCCCTAATTGCGTGTGTTACCACTTAATTCCACAACATTTCCTTAAAACCTTGAAGGCTAAACCGAGCTGAAACGTCTAATTGGTCTAATTTCTCGGGCTTTGAAGCATTCAAGTGCAAATAAGCGATACCTTTAAATTATTTATTTGTCCCATTTATAATTAAGGAGGCTCTTGGCACGTCGCTTAGCAAGGCAAGTCTAATGTGCTGAGAGTGTGCGAGGCAGGTGCATGCATGGGTGAGCAAATCACGCGCGTTCCACTGTCCTGTCCTCAGGAGGTACACCGACAGCTAATGGCGTTTATTTGCTAAACAGTTTACTGAATGATGAGATTCAGGCACACCAGGCCCGGAGGGGAAATGACAGAAGAGCCCGTGCTTCTCAGATATGCATCTCTCCGTTCTGTGTATGCAAGTAAACCACAGGACAACAAATTGGAGGAGGTAAAAGAAAATTGGGGTTAGCTGGGGTGTGACCCTGATGATGCTGATACAAGCAGTAGGAGTTAATAAAAACCGGGATACATACGAACTAGAATCACTTCCAATTGGGGAGGAAAGTAGAACCACCACCCAACTATATTATAAGGTGGCATTTAGTTTGGAATTGAAGAAAATAAAATCCTTGTATGGGATGGGAAAGTGGGGAGATGACCATTGATGGCACTGACCGATAGGAGGAGTGCTACCACTAGAATGGGTTAAGTGCCAACCCCTTTAATGATACCGGTGGTGACACAGACAGATCCAATGGACGACACGTCGCTGTCCAGCACATCACCACTCAAGGAAGGCCCTGATATAGGCACCCTCTTTGGAGGCAGAATGGCGTGTGCATCTACCAACTCTACCTGCTGGGGGCGAGTGCTAGTCAGGTCTGCTGCAGCTTGGTGAAAATGGTAGAAAATCCACTGTCTCTCATATGAGACTCACACTTCCACTAGGCCCTGTTATAGACACTGGCGGTGCTCTCTTTGGAGGTATAATGTCATGTGCCGCATTGTGTGCACTCACCAACTATCCCTGGTGGGGGAGAGTGCTAGTCAGTTCTGCTGAAAAATGATGAAAATGGTACAAGATCCACTGTCTCTCATATGAAACTCACACTTCCAATAGGCCCTGACGGTGCTCTCTTTGGAGGTGGAATGGCGTGTGCCGCATGGTGTGCACCCAGGGCCGCTTCTGCCATGAGGCGAGATGAGAATCTCACCACAGGCGGCAGTTTTCTGTATTTTTGAGGGGGCGGCATCCAGACAGCAGTTTAACAGTGCTGGTGGATGCCGCATGTGTTCCCTGCAAGCTGTGCTCCCCCCCCTCCCCTCCTGGAGCGCAGGGAGCCGGGTCCCATCACTCACCCACAGCTCAGCTCCCTGAGCTCCTCCCCTTCTTCAGGCCGGCAGACACTGAATGGTGAATTCAGCCTGCAGCCAAAGATCGCACCGCAAGCCTGTGTGGGCGGAGCTTGTAGCCCAGAAATCTGCATAAGCTCCGCTCACACAGTCATGCGGAGCCATCTTTGTCTGCAGCAGGGGAGAGAAGACTGTGAGGAACGGGACAAGGTGAGTAGGTACTGTGTTAGGTACAGAGGAGGCACAGATAGCATTTCTCCTACAAGGGGACACAGAGGAGAGGGCATTAATACAACAAAGGGGGCACAGAGGAGAGGGCAATAATACTACAAAGGGGGCACAGTGTGTATTACTATTACAAAGGGGGACACAGTGGGCATTACTACTAAGAAAGGGGGACACAGAGGGCATTACTACTGCAAAGCGGGCACAAAGGGCATTACTACCATAAGGGGGGCACAGTGGGCATTACTACTACAAAGGTGGCACAGAGGGCATTATTACCATAAAGGGGCACAGAGGGCTTTTCTACTATAAAGGGAAGCACAGTTGGCACTACTACTATAAAGGGGCCACAGAGGGCTTTGCCACTATAAAGGGGGCACAGAGGGCATTGCTACTATAAAGGGGGCACAGAGGGCATTGCTACTATAAAGGGGACACAAAGAGCATTACTGCTATAAAGTGGACACAGAGGGCATTACTACTATGAAGGGGGCACAATAGGCATTATTACTATGAAGAGGGCACAAAAGGCCTTACTACTATGAAGGGGCACAATGGGCATTACTACTGTGCAGGGATACAGTGGGCATTACTACTATGAAGGGGGAACAATGGGCATTACTACTGTGAAGGTGGCACAATGGGCATTACTACTCTGAAGGGGGCACAGAACAGGCATAACTACTGTGAGGGGCACAAAGAGAGTATTACCACTGTGAAAGGGGCTCAGATGTGTCTGTCCCTGTGTGTGTCACCATCACCATGCCCACAGTGTTCCTATGTCTTGACGCAGCTGCATCAGGACGTTCTGTGTGGGGCAAGAAGAAGAAAGACGAGGCAACACCGCCAGCATGGAGTCCGTGGGAGAGGCACCAGGAGGCACACTAAGGATGCAGGTAACACTACCACATGAACTACACTAGTGTTATCTGTGGTTTTACATAGGACTGCAGGTAACACTATCACATTATCAGCACTAGGGTTATCTGTGCTGTTACATAGGACTGCAGGTAACATCTCCTATTCTGTACTCAGAGATTTATCATTGTGCTACCTGTGGTGTTACATAGGACTGCAGGGAATATCTACTATATTATCTGTACTTGTACTGCCCCAGATCTGGCAAGACAGTCTTGGAGTTCGGTGGTTACTTGACTTTCATACTTTTTTTAATGGGGGGAGGGGCACTTAAATTTTTGCCTCAGGCAGCAGAAGAGCTAGAATCGGCCCTGTGTGCACTCACCAACTATCCCCACTGGGGATGAGTTCTAGTCAGGTCTGCTGAAGCATGGTGAAAATGGTACAAGATCTGTACTCTCATATGAGACTCACACCACCACTCTGTTCACCCCTAGAGGAGGAAGGCCCGGATATAGGCACTGACTGTGCTCTCTTTGGAGCTAGAATACTGTGTGCCGCATGGTGTGCACTCACCAAATATCCCCTCTGGGGGCGAGTGCTAGTCGGGCCTGTTGCTGCTTGGTGAAAATGGTAGAAAATCCACTGTCCCTCTGTCCACCCTCATGCTGTACACTGCAGCTCAATTTGCTCAGATTAGATGCTGGGCTTGTGAGTATTACTAGGGGCAAGGCCTACATGCCCCAAATTTACCAACTACAACATTGGTAAATATGAACCAGACAGACTTTTTAGACCTCTGGCGAGCTGCAGATTTTGCCTGAGGAAGATCCCGTCAGCTATGCAGCGGCCTCTAAAGAACAAATGAGGGATTACACGGTGGCCATACAGATGTAACAAATGGACGTGCCAAATTTGAAAACTGTAAAAAAAAATATGGCAATTTTTTAAATTGACCTCCACCAACCTTACACTGGGGTGACCCAAAACACCCTGCTCCACCCCGGCCCTAGTCATAGGGGTTAGGGCCCCTCTATGGCATTTAATGCAGGGGCAGGTGGGGCCTGCCCTGCTTTTAAGGAGCGGGTAATGATATCCTATGATAATAAAATCCTTTATGACCAGGAACAATAGGGATCCTAATACCCTCTGAATGACGCAAGCTGATAAAACAGTCAGCTAAACCAACACGGATTTACTTTACACGGCTATGCAAATACAAGGCCTATCCGGTTACAGAGGAGCCGGGGACGTGCTCGGCAGACAGCTCCAGAATTGGGACAGGTGGCCGGGACGCCGCTGTTTAAAGCTCCCAGCGCAGAGTATTATGCTATTATTGTCTCGCGCACGACACATTTGGCCAGCTGCCCGCGCACACTGTTTGCATTCGATAAGACGTCTTTCACGGACACGGATAGATAAACACATTATCTCTGACTGATGGGAAAATATGCATTTTAATGGTCTTAACTAAAGGCTGGTGAATGAGACGGGTTTAACGTGTAGCATATGAGGGGCAGATGCTTAAGTTACTTATAACCACGCGGCCCTCTTCAGTTCCGCCATCCTACATGTGCCCGATATTAAAGGGGGGTGAGGGGTAAGTGTCCTGGACTCCTGACTCAAAATAAAGCACTTTATGCAAATCCATTCAGATCAGACATCAGAGCGAATCGAAGCGTCCAAAGTGGACTTAGATCCGAATTTCAGGGAAAACTTGATTACCCGCAAAGCCGAATTTCCTCATGCTTCGTGGTAACGAATCAATGTTCCCTAAAATGGCGGTAAAACAAAACAAAAAAATCATACTCAGCTCATCCGTTTGAGCGCGAAGAACCCGTTGCTGCCATCTTGATTGAAGAGCCGGCGCCAAATCTCGTGCACGGCGACGTATGATGTTACCACGCCGCCCGATTTCACACTGACTCTTCAATCAAGATGGCGGCGGCGGACTCTTCGTAATCAAATGGATGAGGTAAGTGTGATTTTTTTTTAATTTTATTTTTATTAGAGACCTTAATATTAATGTCAGATGTCGCGATCAGGGATGAATGTGGCAACTTAGGAGTGGCGCAATCGCCATTCCCCGTCATTGCACTCACTACTTAATAAAAAATGCGCTTCATGACAAAGTTTTTAGTAAAATTCGGCAAAGCAGCCGAATCGAATTTTCAAGAACTTCGCTCAACGCTAACGACTAGGGCCGGGGTGGAGCAGGGTGTTTTTGTGTCACCCCAGTGCAATTCAAAAAGTTGTCATATTTTTTACAGTTTTAGAATGGGCTGCACTTTTTGGTATTACAACGTGGTTTATATGATGTATAGATCTATGGGGCATAGTAATAAAGGGGGGGCGCAGAGGGTGCCTGGTACCAGAGGGGCTCAAAAGCCATCCTGCCATACGGCACATGGTAGATGGGACTCCAAAGCTTCACGTTACGCCTCTGCTCATGCAGATGGCCATAACATGAAACCATGTTGTGCAGGCGTGTAATACAATGCCCATGCAGTGGGCCCATACTGCACCTCTGTGGCTCTGTGTGGATATAGTACCATACATACACATACATTCTGTGGAGCAGGCCTATCTCCACCTGTGAACAAAAGGACTACACATTGAAATTTAACATGCCTGATCTTTCTTCTCCACCGACATCCTCTATCTGGGGATAGTCAGCCCATTCCCATATCCATAAGATAGTGGGCCAGTCCGGCCGAAACCTGAGGGTTTGACCAACTTTATGGCCATCACGAAGTGGGGCCGCAGGAAGCTGCTTGGACGATGCGGGGAGGAGCTGGAGCTGCGGAGAGCCCGGGAGGGAACACAGGAGGCGGCCTCAGCACAGTATACATAGGTAAGTAACTTTCCCCCCCAGTGTCTGACACGTGTGGGGCCGGAACCGCGCACCTGCGGCAGCATGCATCCAGAGGGATCCTTCACCCGCTGGATCCGTGCTGCCGCTAGTGTGAAAGTGGCCTAAGACTGTTTTTAGGTAACCAGTGCAGACTGGTTCTTCTGTAGTTCTACTGGATCAAGCATAAATCAATAATGATCTAAAACACTATGGAGATCTCGGTCCGGTTCAGCAGAATCACTCAAGGTCCCCCAGAATTTGAGGCAGATTTTCCTGCCAAAGCCTGAGGTGAATTCTTGAAGGGAATCAGAAACATAATGGAAGGACTTCTTCTGGCTTTGGACGAAAAATCTGCCTTAAAATGTCCTCCAAAAAAAACCTCTTCTTGACCCTACCCAAGAGGTGATTCCACGAACTACTGACTCATAGGGTGGACTTGGTTTTTCATACATGACTCCTCCATTTTGGCTTCATACTTGTTGAATAATTAATGAAACGGTGGAACTTGTTGTGTGATGTTCTTCATCTCAGAGCTGGAGAGGGTTCAGAGTAGGGCAACTAAAGTCATAACTGGAATGGGTGGACTATAAAAATTAGGGTTATTCACTTTAGGAAAAAGACGACTGAGGGGAGATGTAATAACTATGTATAAATATATCAGGGGTCAGTACAGAGATCTCTCCCATCATCTATTTATCCCCAGGACTGTGACTGTGACGAGGGGACATCCTCTGCGTCTGGAGGAAAGAAGGTTTGTACATAAACATAGAAGAGGATTCTTTACGGTAAGAGCAGTGAGACTATGGAACTCTCTGCCTGAGGAGGTGGTGATGGTAAATTCACTAAAAGAGTTCAAGAGGAGCCTGGATGTATTTCTGGAGGTAATAATATTATAGGTTATAGTTACTAGAGAGGGGTCGTTGATCCAGGGAGTTATTCTGATTGCCTGATTGGAGTCGGGAAGGAATTTTTTCCCCTAAAGTGAGGAAAATTGGCTTCTACCTCACAGGGGTTTTTTGCCTTCCTCTGGATCAACTTACAGGATAACAGGCCGAACTGGATGGACAGAGGGCTTTTTTTCAGCCTTATAAACTATGCTACTATCTCCAAGTTCTAGGACCTTCTAAGGACTTCTAAGATGTTTTTTTATTATGTACTGACATGTAAAACCATAGACTTCAAACATGGTGGGCTCTGTTTTTCTCACGGCTGTATGTACAGGGAAGAAACCCCACAATAACACAGAAAATCATGAGACTGGCATCATGACGCAACCCTCCTCCAGCAAACGCTAAAATTAAATCAATTACGCCTGAAAAACAAGTCGCTGGCTGATGTATAGAATGTGTTACTTTTCTCATTAGACGGGAACAAATGGCTCAACATATGGGCTATACGAAAGCTATAAGCCAATTCTGGAAAGTCGTCTTTTAATTAGTGTACAGAAAAAATCCTAATGAATTTACTGCTTCTATTATGTTTAACGACATTGTTAACTCTTAAAGGGAAATGTCTCGTGTATGTAACGTCGGGGTCAGTAATTAAGCTGTCAGTCAGCTGTCAAAAAAATAAGGTTCTTCTTTTTTATATACGGTGAATGTTGTAGCTATTTTTTTTTAAAAAGTTCTAGCGGTGGCCATATTGGAAGCACACACCTCCACCATGTATTGCCTGTATAGTCGATGCAATGCTGCAATGAACGGGAGTCAATTGACAAAGAAATCACAATGTAAATGTCATGTATTATTCAATTCTCCAGAAAGTGAAGTAGTGCAGCCCTTCCCACAGAGACCCAGGAGTGGTGGTGGAGCTGCATACAGGGACAGCTCTACCATATACAGTATTGTATATTGTATAATATTACCATCTGGCCTTTTCTAGGCCTCCAGCAATAAAATAGAGCTGTTTTAGAGCTGCCTATAACCTAATGATAATGAGATGACTCTGCTCATTCTGTACCAGTCTATACAGAAAAGCTGATAAGTGAGCAATGGACAACAGGAAACCACTACTGCCTATTGTCACCCTTGTAGTGTCCGGTGTGAATACTGCAACATTTTTATGTGACTAGGGACACAAATAAAAAACACCAGGAAAATATTTAAAACTATACTATAAAAAACCTGATATAATTTGATATATAAGGCCTATCCTCAGATCGGTGGGGGTTTAACTACCAGGACTTCAACAACTGGCTGTTCGAAGAGGCCGCAGTGTGCTTAAGCCAGTGAAGTCAACGTTCATCGGTCACGTGGCCTAGGAGCAGCACAGTCCTATTCAAGTGAATGAGGCTGAGCTGCAGTACCAAGCACAGCCACTATATAATGTATGGCGCTGTACTTGGTAATCTGCAAAGAGACTCTGCTGAGTTCTGGTGAGCGCTGTGACCTCTTCAAACAGCTGATCAGCGGGGGTGCCAGGAGTCGGATCCCCTTGCAGATCTGATATTGATGACCATTTCTGAGGATAGGCCATCAATCTCAAATTCTTGGATAAACCCTTTAAAATAATATATATTTTTTTTTAATCTACACATAGGGATCAAACAAGTTTGATTTTTGATAGATCCAAAAAATGAAAGGACTGCAGAGCTCTCTAGGGAACCGTTTCATTGAAACTACTTGAATGGAACTGCAAGAGTCAAAGGGGTTGTCTCATGAAGACAGTCTCTGCCATATCCCTGATATTACATAGGCGTTTGGTCAGTTTCAGGGTCTGCTGACAGTAGGCTGATCACAGGATGTCCTGCTTCTAGGATCGCCATCGATCAGCTGTAATCCATGGTGGAACCTGGCTGCTAGTGTTTAATTTCTCTACAGCACCACCACAGGAGAATTGAAGTATTACATCGCTACCAGTGAAATCCGGAGGGGGTCATTAATGTCTTATGTGCTGCCGGAGGATGCGCCTAATTTATGACGAGACAGAGGCAAAACAGGGTCTTGCAACTTTCTTTATGCCAAAAACTGACATAAAGACTGTTAATAAATGACCCCAATAGGTTGTAATGAATTAAATGTCGGGTCCTCCAGGGTGAAAAACACTCCATAATCGCGAATAGATGGGGGAAGACCCTCATATAAGATCTGAAAATTCTCTAAAGTGTTTTTGAAGATGGGACATCTATCAACGTCATACTGTGAAACTCTAGATATTGCCACGTGATGTATGAAGTAAAACCGCACAACGACATGTAGGTGTGCGGTGATGTTAATACGTTTACTAGCTGCGTCTTTCTAAGCTTATCACCATTTGTATTCCTTTAATCTTAACAATACAAGGATAATGTCAGTGTAATCCAGAGTCAATGACAGAGATAATGTTATTAGCTGGCCATCTGTTGCCAATATGACATGGAACATAGGGGAAACGATTTAGTGACTGGTAACTGCACATACAAGCACATAAAGATAATTTCCATCATAATGCAGCATTAGCCTCACCAAACACAAATCCATGATTATCACAAAGACATAATATGTCCTATACAAGAAGCACTAAAACCCCAACATGACCCGACCACTGAACAAGACCATAATACAATTCTATACATAGAGCACTAAAACCCCAACATGACCCGACCACAATACAATTCTATACATAGAACATTACAACCCCCAACATGTCCCGACCACTGAACAAGACCATAATACAATTCTATACATAGAGCACTAAAACCCCAACATGACCCGACCACAATACAATTCTATACATAGAGAACTACAACCCCCAACATGTCCCAACCACTGAACAAGACCATAATACAATACTATACATAGAACATTACAACCCCCAACATGTCCCGACCACTGAACAAGACCATAATACAATTCTATACATAGAACACTACAACCCCCAACATGTCCCGACCACTGAACAAGACCATAATACAATTCTATACATAGAGCACTAAAACCCCAACATAACCCGACCACAATACAATTCTATACATAGAGAACTACAACCTCCAACATGTCCCAACCACTGAACAAGACCATAATACAATACTATACATAGAACATTACAACCCCCAACATGTCCCGACCACTGAACAAGACCATAATACAATTCTATACATAGAACACTACAACCTCCAACATGACCCGACCACAATACAATTCTATACATAGAGAACTACAACCTCCAACATGTCCCGACCACTGAACAAGACCATAATACAATTCTATACATAGAACACTACAGCCCCCATCATAACCCAACCACTGGACATGACTATTATACAATTTGATTATTCTCTATACATAGAACACTACAACCCCCAACATGACTGACCACCAGACATGACACATCCACAGCCATATGCAGAATTCTATGACTCTTTTCTAACATTTTCACAGCAAGGAGGTGACGATACAAGAGCGATGAGCGGAGAGATGCGGGGGCTGGGGCCGTCATGGCCGACTAACCTACTTCACGTCTTGTTAATTAGCTTTCAAGACGAGATACAAGGACAATACTAATAGAAACTAGGGTGTGAAATCGCAGATAAGTAGGGCGTTTACACCCGCCAGGTAGACCTGAAGACGACCTCCATCAGATCTTCAAGACGTCGACCTCAACACTTTTATCGCCTAATTAAATTTAGTAACTTTTATAACTAAACAGACAATCCTGGATCGAGGTGGCCATATCACTCTGTGCCAAGAGGTCCTCGAGTGCCCCATTTATGGCCATGCACTTACCATATTACCACCAGATGGCATGTACCATAGAGGTAGACTAGGCGGCTACTATGGGATCCCTGGAGAGAGGGGCCCCAGCCCAGGTTGGCCTCATTCATCCCTCTCCACAATCCCTGCACTGAGTGACTTGCAGGTGAGCTCATGGTGGGCTTGTGTTATAGAGAGCAGCCAATCTGAGGAGGCAGAGCTGTAGGGGGAGAGTGAGTGTAGCAGCTTGAACCAATGATGAGACAGGAGGCGTGTCTTAGACTAGCTCAGCCTACCAGTAGGCAAGAGTATGAAACTGTACACAGCCGTGCAGTGCTCTCTCCGCCTGTGCTGTAACTGTATAAGACAAGACACATTGCTATAGATGAGTAAACACCAAGACCACCAGATTTAATGTATTTTACACTAGGCTGTCTGGGGACAAAAAATTAACCCCCAATATACCCTTGACCGCCAGGTATGAGCTCCCACTTTTATCTTAGACCACTAGGAAATATAATATTAACCCATCTACTTTCCTAGACCACCAGGTATTATTCCCCTCTTTTACCCTAGACCACCAGGTATTATTCCCCCCTTTTACCCTAGACCACCAGATATTGTTCCCCTCTTTTACCCTAGACCACCAGGTATTATTCCCCTCTTTTATGCTAGACCACCAGATATTGTTCCCCTCTTTTACCTTAGACCACCAGGTATTATTCCCCTTTTTTTACCCTAGATCACCAGGTATTGTTCCCCTCTTTTACCCAAGACAACCAGATATTGTTCCCCTCTTTTACGCTAGACCACCAGGTATTGTTCCCCTCTTTTACCCTAGACCACCAGGTATTATTCCCCTCTTTTACCCAAGACCACCAGATATTGTTCCCCTCTTTTACGCTAGACCACCAGGTATTGTTCCCCTCTTTTACCCTAGACCACCAGGTATTATTCCGCTCTTTTACCCAAGACAACCAGATATTGTTCCCCTCTTTTACGCTAGACCACCATGTATTATTCCCCTTTTTTACCCTAGACCACCATGTATTATTCCCCTTTTTTACCCTAGACCACCATGTATTGTTCCCCTTTTTTATCCTAGCCCACCAGGTATTATTCCCCTCTTTTACACAAGACCACCAGATATTGTTCCCCTCTTTTACCCTAGACCACTTTATGGCCACCATATAGTACTAAATAAGAGTAACATTACAGCAGCCATCTAATACTGCCATACAGTACCTCTACAACACAACAATACAGTCATAAGTAACAGTAATACACGGCACCCATATAATACACCCATACAGTACCTCCACAGTACCACCGTATAGTGCTAAATAAGATTGTCATATAGCACCCACATTATACTGCCATACTGTACTGTATGTTATTCTTATTTAGCACTATATGGTGGTATTGTAGAGATATATTCTAGTGTGCAGTATTATGTGGGTGATTTATCACTATATGGCGGTATTGTAGAGGTCCTGTGTGGCAGTATTATGGAAGTGCTGCATGTTAATCATATTTAGCACTGTATGGTCATATTGTAGAGGTACAGTATGGCGCAGTATTACGTTCTATTACTCTCCATGTTTAACCTTCACGGACTTGATCCAGCAAAAATATAATGGAAAGATGTAATTGACCGCTAGTGAAAACCAAGCAAATGGCGCCTGGGGGAGAGGGGCCTATGTCAGTCTGGATGAACATCCTCTATGCGTGTCATGCCTAGGGCGGGGTAGATAGAGGGTCCACCACCACTCAGGGCCGATCCCCCTTTGGCCGGCCCTGCTGCTCCATTTTACATACATTTACACACATAGACCATCCATACCACTGCTGCTGTATATAACCAGTGTAGAGGATGCAGCAGGGCATGTATGAGGCGGGTTATTACGCCAGCGCTGACAACTGACAGGGGACCGATCACACAGTGCACTGCTCCTTCTTCTCTAAATCCGGGAATCTTGGATCAAGCTGGAGGATATAATTATCAGTTGTCTCTTCCCTTTATGTCCCGAATGGTAATTTGGAGAGAGAGCTGAATAGAAAGAGCGAAGATCAGCACGTCGCTCACAGCTTGGGGTAGAGACAATAGAGAGCGCGCCCTGCGGAGCCTCCCCAGGTCATACCGTACAGAACAGGCATCCGGTCTGACTGCAGCCTGCACCACATCCACTATAGACTCCGGCACATCCGACTCCGCTGCAGGATTCAACCAAACTAGCACCTAATCATACATTCAGGGTGATCCAGCGACTGCTCCCCCGTGATTATATGTGTGCATGTAAAAACTAATCGGGATACCGCATGTAACGTGTGCAATATGAAAGCATAAAATATATTTAAAAAATAGTAAAAAAGTTAAGTCAGAAATTTTGTAATAGATTTTGGGCCCATGCACACGACCGTGTCCGTTTTCCAGTCCGCAAAATACAGATGCGGTCCGTGTGCCACCTGCATTTTATTGGTAGATCTATTGTCTTAATAGGGTCTGTGGTCCGTATTTTGCGGTCGTATTCTATCTTTTCCGGAACTGACAAACGGATCCGGAAAGAACACGGATGATCCATGTGCTTTTCGCATCCGTATGTCCTACAGCGGACCCATTGAAATCTATCGGTCCGCAAAACATGTGAATGCAACTGAAAGTGGTCAGCGTCAGACTGAAGTCCCTTGGGCCCACCAGAGGAAATGAGGGCCCAGCCTCAGTGTATATAGGACCTTAAGGGCCCTGTTTTACTAGGGGCCCACTGGAGGAACCTCTGGTACTATGGTGGGCCAGTGCGACCCTGGATACCGTCGTGTGCATGCGGCTTTTACTGCAGATTTGCCATGAATTTAACACTTGTTGGGAGGCAGGGGGGCGCAATCGTTAGCATTGTTGTCTTGCCACACTGGGGTCCTTGGTTCAAACCCAATGGGGGGGCGACATCTGCATGGAGGTTGGATGTTCTCTATGTGTATGCGTGGGTTCAATCCCATGCTCCAAAAAAAAAAAAATGTAAGGGTAGTCCAGAATTATTTTTTAAATATCCCCCTCCCCTTATCTTAACGGGAGTTTCGGGGCCACACATGTAACCTTCGTACATGGACAGAGTCAGGTGTGCGCCACTGCAGCCAAACACTGGTCAACATGTCATCAGTCAACTCTCCCGAAAAGTGTGGAAAGAAGAAAAAAAAAGCGAGACTTCCCGAACTCCCAGAAGAGTTGACAAATCTCCCAGGTACCAAATTAGCCTCCAGACACATGCCGGGTTCTGTGTGTGGCGCCCCTGCATGCAGACCCACCTTAAAGGGATGCGGCATGTCACAAAAAATGGGTGTGGCTTATAGTAAGAGGGGGTTGCACTCTTGGACTTCCCGTATGCCGCTTCTGAAACGTTCACAAGTATAAAATACACCCTTAGGGTTTGTGCACACCACAAATTTTGGCAAATCCCGCCAACATGTTCCGCATCTCACACAACCTCTGTTTTCTGCCGCCATTTATCAATCGGAATGTGACGGACCTGTTGGAGGTTTAGCCAGTTACGGTTTCGAGTGGCATCCGTATGGACAAAGCACCAAGAAAGGATTTAAGGATTTTCTTTTTTTTGGCATGGTGACAAAAGATAAACCTCGGCTGCCCGAACACATGAAATGAATGGAAGGAGGTTACCTTGTGACAAAAGTTCTGGGGTGGCTGCAGAAACCTACAGAAAAGACTGATGTCTTTTGAGGGATCCTTGTTTTGTTTTCCCCGACATGTTCCTGTCCTCTAAGTGACCCACGTCGAGGGTAGCAGTGAGGTTGACTCCCGACGATCAGACAGAGAGGAAGTCGTTACCAGGGAGGATGCAGATGACTCCCATAATCAGAAGCCTTCCCCGTTCATCCCGATTACTCTCTGCAGGCGCATGGGAGACGTTTAGTGCTGCCCGTAGCGTAATGTGACAAGCCGGGGAGCGCTAGTGTGTACAGCTTGGTATGAGACATATACCAGTATGAAGCTCAAACAAGCCTCGTGTCTCCAGGGCACGGCTCCGCTTCCACACACAAATTGCTTCAGACATCCAATTTAAAAAAAAAATAAGATGCACGCAAAACTGGAAACAAAAAAACCATCATACGTCGCACATACAGCGTACATTTTAGTTGGTTGTCAGCCAAACGAGCCTATCCTCACCCGCCACTTGGCTTGACCAAAGGTTCCTCTGTTCTAAATGGTGATAGGGGTGGAAGCTGCTGCCAGACACACCCCACCGATTTTGAAAGGAGCGGCCAACCATCTCGACTCTCCCTATCTCTAGATCTTCAGGGAAGAGATGGATGTCAACATGCGCCCCATCCTTCTGTTCTTAGGGGAGATAAGCCGCCAGCAGATGCGCCTGGCAGCAGCTTACACATGCATGCTCGGTCGAACCTAGAGTGCATGTGTATGAAGGGCGAAAAGAGGCCAATCGTCTGGCCTACAGCTATCAGTGAAATGTAGGCATCATGGGAGACAGAAAGGAGGAAACAACCAGCAGGTGTGCCCCCGTCTTCTGAGTCTGTATGGCCTGGTGTGAAATTAGTTACAGATTGGGGCAAAGTAAAAAAAAAAAAAAAAAGTGGGTATAGCCACAAATTTTGAAATATGTATAGGGATGGTTCACGGGGCATCTGCGGTCAATGTATGTCCTAGACATGTGCCTCTGTCTGTAGTATAGGGCACATTAGGGTATAAGTAAGGAGAAATTTCCCCCAAAAGTAGCATGAACCTAACCTAAACCGCCCTTGTCCGCCGTTGTACGGTGTAATGAATAGGCCTCATTCAAATGTACCGGCACCCATAAACAGCGCCATGCGAAGCTCATACACCGAGGTGTAGCTTGAACTTCCTGGGTTCCAATGCAAGATCTAGAACGGGACCACCACCTGCCATATACCATTTAGCCTTTGGCTCCCTCCAGGCTCTAGGGTCTTCTGCTAGATCTGCGCCCCCGATATAGCTAAACCTGTATTTCTATGGAAATACATGAAATTCATACAGTGCCCGGGCAGATCGTCATATGGAGCCCATACTGAAGGACAAAGAAATCATACAGAGCCCCTACTGAGGGACACAAATCGTACAGTACCCATAGAGAACATCATAAGGAGAACACCGAAATCATACAGAACCCATCCAGAATATCACATGGAGCCCATATTGAGGGACACAAATCATACAGTACATCATATGGCGGACATACTGAAGGACACAAAAATCATACAGAATCCATACAAAACCTCATACTGAGGGACACCAAAACCCTACAGTACCCATACCAACATCATATGAAGCTCATAATGTAGGACACACAAACTATACAATACCCATACAAAACTTTATACTGTGGGTCAAAGAAATAATACAGATCATACTGAGTTCATATTGAAGGACACAAAATCATACAGAACATTATATGGAGCTCATACTGAGGGACACAAAAGTCATACAGAACCCATACAAAACCGCATTCTGAAGGACAAACAAAATCATACAGTACCCATACCAACATCATATGGAGCTCATACCGAGAGACATACAAATCATACGGAGGGACACAGAAATCATATACAACCCTTACAAAGCCTCATGCTATGGGACACCTAAATCATACAGTACTCATACAGATGATATGGAGCTCCCTACTGAGGGACACCGAAACCCTACAGTACCCATGCAGAACATCACGTGAAGCTCATAATGTAGGACACACAAATTATACAATACCCATACAAAACCTCATACTGAGGGACACAGAAATATTACAGAACATCATACAGAGTTCATACTGAAGGACACAAATCATACAGATCATAGGAAGCGGATACTGAAGGACACAGAAATCATACAATATTCCATATAGGGCTCATACCGAGGGGCACAAATCATACAGTACATCATATAGAGCTCATACCGAGGGGCACAAATCATACAGTACCCATACAGAACATCATATAGAGCTCATACCGAGGGGCACAAATCATACAGTACCCATACAGAACATCATATAGAGCTCATACCGAGGGGCACAAATCATACAGTACCCATACAGAACATCATATAGAGCTCATACCGAGGGGCACACATCATACAGTACCCATACAGAACATCATATAGAGCTCATACCGAGGGGCACAAATCATACAGTACCCATACAGAACATCATAGAGCTCATACCGAGGGGCACAAATCATACAGTACCCATACAGAACATCATATAGAGCTCATACTGAGGGGCACAAATCATACAGTACATCATATAGAGCTCATACAGAAGGGCACAAATCATACAGTACCCATACAGAACATCATATAGAGCTCATACAGAGGGGCACAAATCATACAGTACCCATACAGATCATATAAAGCTCATACCGAGGGGCACAAATCATACAGTACCCATACAGAACATCATATAGAGCTCATACCGAGGGGCACAAATCATACAGTACCCATACAGAACATCATATAGAGCTCATACCGAGGGGCACAAATCATACAGTACCCATACAGAACATCATATAAAGCTCATACCGAGGGGCACAAAGCAGCAGACAACAGGAAGTGCGGCCATATTGGTTGTCAATTTTGCATTAACTGCAGCATCAGGTCATAGTGCGTGCCGGCAGGGAAGAGAGAGGAGCGCGGAGCGTGGGACCGGAGGGCAGCGGCAGCGCAGAACAGGTAAGTATGGTCTTTAAGTGGCTGGGTGGGCTGATCTGAGGTCTGATAGGGGCACAAGACGCTGATCTGAGGTGTGTAGGGGGCACAAGGCGCTGATCTGAGGTGTGAAGGGGCACAAGACGCTAATCTGAGGTCTGATGTGGGCACAATATGATAATATGAGGTCTGTTGGCGGCACAATATGATAATATAAGGTCTGTTGGGGGCACAATATGATAATATAAGGTCTGTTGGGGGCACAATATGATAATATAAGGTCTGTTGGGGGCACAATATGATAATATGAGGTCTGATGGGGGCACATTCTGCTGATCTGAGGTCTGATGGGGGCACAGTGGGCTGATCTGAGGTCTGGTGGGGGGCTGACATGGAGGGCTGATGGAGTTCTGACATGGAGGGCTGATATGGGGGTCTGATGTGATGTCCTGAAATTTATGGGCAGTCTGATAGGAGGATCTGATGAAAAATATTTTTTTCTTATTTTCCTACACTAAAACCTAGGTGCGTCTTATAGGGCGAAAAATACGGTAATTTAAAAAAAAAAATGCCCCCAAAGGTGTACATAGCCTTTAATTCTGAAGTTGGGTCCTTGTCAGAAGGATTTTAGGTGGATCCACTGTCTAAAATTAAACTAAACCTACCAGAAGTGAGCCCACAGCTGGTCTACATCTGGACTGGACGTTTAATATCTTATTTTATTAGATTTTTTTATTTTAATTTTGTTTGTCATTATTATTTGCATTAGTAATATCATAATAGTGTTTTCGTGTTCATTACTACATTAAGTTTTTTCTTTCTACCCTATGCATTTTTATCAACTGAGGTAAGACTTTTTAAAAAAAAAAAAAATATATATATATAATATATATATATATATATATATATATATATATACACACACACACACACAGAGTGTAGATATTTATAGATATACAGTATATATATATATATATATATATATATATAGTATATATATATATCTGGTTTTAAAAAAATATATTTATCAGACAATCCCTTTAAGCCCCCTCCTGGGTATTTTTTAACGCATTTCCTGTTTTTAAGGGAAACATATTGCAAGCCTGTAGACCTAAAATACCTAACGGCCTAGTCGACAGACATGAAAGCCACGTGCCGCTTCTTCCTAAACTCAGCCAAGCATCATCACAGTCAAAAACAGATCGGCCCCTGTGAATCGAAGGTCCGCGGAGGCTTCCAAATTGGGCTTACATTTCAGCTGACAGCTGTCGTCTTCACTAACACTTCCTCCAAGTGTACAAAAATCATTTTGCATATATTCTAAATATAAATTTTTAGGAAGGGATAGAGAGCGGCGAGGAGATGAGCGAGCGGCTTACTGAACCCATAAAACACCCTCCATTAAGGCCTAAATAGCTGTAAGGAGGCAGCAAATGAGCGTCATAAGCCTGCAAATGGCTTAGATGAAATACTTTATGTTCGGCTGCCGTTGGACTGACGCACGTGTTAAAAAAAACATAATAAACCCCCCCCCCTTCCCCAAAAGATGGGCATCTTTTAGTCAGCGAGGCCAGCAGCTGGCATATTCGCTGGCACGTGAAGAGGTCACCTGGGACGTTTGCCACTAAATCTGCTTTCCTATTGACATTTCAATGAGCATCAATCTGCGGCTGATTGAAGCTTCAGGCGGGGACGTTCCCCCAGGTACGTGGGGCTGGCTGGAGGCTGAAGGAACTCAGTGTAGCTGAGGAGAGGGTGCCAATGAATGGCGTCTCAAACAGACTGAGCACAGAGGAGATAGGCGCCTTCAGTTAAAATTTTAGGGCTAAACAAACTATTTCTGACAATTTCCTCCTTTTGTAAAGGGCAAGTGACCTTGTTGCCATAGCAACCAGAGGTTAGCTTTCATTTCTTAAAGTTGCACCGGGATTGGTTGCTATGGGCAACAAGGCTTCCAAGGGGTGCTCCAGTTACCAACACAGCATAATAGTAGGCTCAGCTTTTCCGGGACTTAGAGATTGGTCATCAATTCTCAGATTGGTGGGGGTCCAGCGCCGCCACTGATCAGCAGTTTCGGGCAGCCGCCAGCCCCAGAAACTATACCGTGAATGAAAGGCTCTGTCCATTGTGTAGTTTTTGGTGCCTCAGCTACTATTTACTTGAATGGGAGTTGAGCTGCAGTACCCCACACTGCCACCACACCTTGTACGGAGCTGTCCAATTCCACCGTATAATTTCCAGTATCGGGAATGGGGATGCCAGGTGTGAGAATAGTAAAATCCTGGATAATCCCTTTAAGGACTGAAAAAGTTTGAGGAAGCGGTCTGGCTAAGAGAGGAAGGGATATATTCAAGAGAGAAAGGAGTGTAACCAAGCGAGGAAGGGGTGTGCCCAAGAGAGGAAGGGGTGTGACAGAGGAAGGGGTGTGGCTAGGAGAACCATACATTTTTTTCCATAGTTATTAAAAACCTGCCCATTTTTGGTGGCAAATTATTGGTACACCAGCCACGAGGTGTCATGGGAAAGACTCCAACATTCCTGTTGAGCTGCGTCAATTATAATACAAGGCATACGCCATGTTGATCCCCCCCAGTATTGTGCACCCAATGGTTAGGTTATAAGATAAGGGCGAGTTACAGAAGTAGGCACACCTGTCGCATTGCGGGTTATGGTGGGCTCATCTGAGTATCCATGTATGGGTAGATTAATGAGACCGCCGAGAAGCTCTTGGAGTTTTGCCCAACATACATTTATAGTGATGGATAGAACGGCCTATGTCCAGAATTACAATAATTAAAGTGGAAAATCTATATTCTTGCAGTAGTATACGCAGATATATGGAGGATAAGATTTATGTTGTGGATTTATTGCTACGCGTAGAGGTAGAAAAGGCCAGCGCGCATAGAGTACATTGTAAATGGGGCAATTTAGCCAGTCAGGTTTGCTGACGCAGTCATTTTCCTTTTTGGACGAAGTTCAGGTATGGCAGAAAGAACTAGCTCATTAAAGGGGTTCTATAAAAACTATATTAAAAAAAATCCCACCTCAACAATCCCTCACTACTCCCGATTCAGCACATCCCCACTGGTCTCTAGTTCCTGGCGTCTCATGACAAACAGGAAATGACAGCTCAGCCAATCACTGACCATAGCGGTGACACCTCCGGCAGGGACTGGCTGAGCAGTCATTTCCTGTGTGTCAAGGCACCAGGAAGCAGAGACCGGCAGGGGGTCGGGAAGTGTCGGAAAGGGAGCGACTGAGATCAATGAGGCGAGTATGATTTTTTTTAAGGCTTTTCTAAATAATTTTTAATGGTTTGAAAACCCCTTTAACAGTCAAGGACCACGCATTCATTGCACACAATATAAGGAGTCATCCTATTAAGCCGGTTTTGCCATACTTGCCAATAGTCCTGATTTTGCAGGTGGAAATCTGCAGAAGAGGAGGGGCTTATAAAGTGGGTATTTTATTTGAGGGCAGATCTGAAAAATCCAGAAATTTACTTTTTACATGTTGGCAAGGGAAGCCTGCCCTAGTAACATCCCAAACCCACCTGAGACTGCCTGCTTATACGCTTACATAAGCCCCACCCATTTCCCCCAGGACAGCTCGAATTTGCTGTGACTGACACTGAAATTTAGAGTCAGAGCAAATTTCGCACTGCTCGCAACTATTCCATAGATGTATGTACCCCCACTATGCCCTTAAAGGCTATGTACACCTTTGGGGGCAATTAATTATTATTATTATTAGCTAAAAATCATTTTTTCAAATAGTCTTTATTAAAAATATGGAGCCCTTTTCTCTGTACAGAGCTGAGATGCTCTATTATCAGGATATGAAATTTTTCTCTTTTCTGTCAGGCAGCTCAACTGACGGCCTCTCTAGCTCTGATTTTATAAACACTCATTAAAGGCGTTATCCAAGACCTATAATGCCCGCGTCGCTTCTGATGCTGACACATACGCCACTACTGCATGTTTTCATGCGTCTGACGGGGGGGGGGGGCTGATAACAGGCCACAACAGGAACGAGCCTCCCTATTGTCACCCGCGATGCTAGGGAGGCTCGTTCCCGTCACAGCCTGCTATTGGCTGATTCCTCCCAACATCCACGCAACAGGGAGATGCAGCGGCGGCCGTGCCAGCATCAGAACCGTCACGGGTGCCGGGGAGCAAGGCAAGTACAACCTCTGTTAGGGGCCCAGGCATATGGGGGGCATTATAGGTATTGGATAACCCCTTTAAAGCTCAATCCTTATCTTACTGATAAGAATCTAGCTTAAATAAGTGAGAGAGGGGTATAGGGAACAAGTGCTTTTAAAGGAAGTACAGTTTTCACGGTAGCTCCCGATTTTGACCACAATACAGATGTAGCAATACTTATCTTGTCCTTAATTTTGGCTTACGGCGTTTCTTTTATATACCCAACAGCATACCATTCTAATAATGCTACATACTATGTTAATACCGAGGCACAATACTCTAATTGTGTAGCACCCTGTGTGACATGGTAAGGATTGCTACATCTGGAAAGATAAAATTCTCCAAAACCCAATGCAGTTTTTGGCTTTTAACCAAAAGGCATATTTCCAAAAACAATTCTTCCTCTAGGTGTGGCATTTTTAGGATGTTTTGCTTCCATAGACCATTTTTGGTTCCAATTTTCAAGTATTTTGTACATATAAAAAAATAAATAAACAATACACCTAACAAAAATAAAATAAAAAATAATAAACTTAATAAATGATAAATATTTTCCTGCGTTATTATACTCAAAAACTGGGTCAAAAACATCACATGTGAACACACACCGACTTTTATTATGACTGGTCTTTGGAATCTAGCCCTGGCAGTTTACAGGTTAATTATCCGGCCTAATACAAGGGAAATTCATGTGTCGGCTTTCATTATATGACAAAAAGAAATGTGCCAGGGCAGATATGGAGGAGATGGGAGATATTCCGCAATGTCACTTGTATAGCGATGACCTTTGGAAGGAACAATGAAAATCTGCATGAAGACGACACAATAAATGGCTGCTGCCGCCGCCAATGCCACGGATAACAAAGGGTTAGAATATACAAAAAAGGGGGGGGGGGATCTAAAACCCGAAGCTTTCAGTAAGATCTTTCTCTAATAGTTTTTTCTCGTGTCCTGGGGACCGACATCTCTTCACAGAATGTGTCAAACCCCTGCAGGCTTTCTTGACAGATTTAAATGGTTATTAGGCCCCATCTACTCGGTGAATGCTAAAAATATCAGAGGGAAAAAATAAAAAACAGCAGCGATGTGGAGTCATCATAAAAAAACATAATAACATTAAAAAAAAATCAACATAGTAAAAGAAATGCAAATTCGAGTCTTCGTCTTAGCTTAGGTTAGCAAATAATTAGGCCGCAGCTTGCATTCAAGGCAAGGTCGCCCCACTGCCCCCGACTAGAAGAGCACAGGAATCAGGAACTCATCAAACGCACGCAGCGCCTTCAGCATCCGTAATGCAGCATGTCTGCTGGGCTGGAGCAGCGTTTCATCAAATGTCTTCCCTCAGCCACCTACACATTGAGATCTGATTCATGAGGCTCCTGGTTAACCCGCTGGATCTACAATTACTACGTCTACATCAAATACTAAAAAAGTGTAATTGTGATATTTTATTATTATACTGTATGATAGATGGAGATGTATGCATTAGACGTGGATATGCCACGGATTCACATCGATTCCACGGTTGAAGCTACCTGTCGTGTCTGTCCCCCGCCTAACTTTGCCAGAATTCAAGTAGCATAAAAGAAATGCGATGGTGGAGGCACTGGGTGATATTAAAGGGGTATTCCCATCTCACAAATGTAGTTTGTATAGTTAGATATAGCCATACCGATATTATTACTAATAGAATGTATTTATATAAAATGTACCGTTTAGAAGATTTACCTATTTGTATATCCATTGTCCCACACACATCAGTCAGGCCGTTGCCCCTGGTTACGGCCACTGCGGCCATGTAGTAGTGGTGGTCGGCTTGCTCCTGTTCAAACCCGCTCTGAGGTAACTGCTGTATTGTGAACACACATTACATGAGCATGCGGGGACACATCTTAGGGTTGTAGCATTTTTGTCCGCGCTTCCAAAATGCAGAGAAACGGATCCTGTTCCAAGATCAATTCATTTCTATGGAGCAGGATCCGTTTATAAAGTCTGCGTTTTGGACGGATCCTGACCATTGCGTTTTGGACTGGTAGCGTCCAAAGCGCAGATGTGAAAGTACCCAAAGATGTGTCTCCGCATGATCATGTAATGTGCGTTCACAATACAGCAGTTACCTCAGAGCGGGTTTCAAAAGGAGCAAGCTGACCACCACTACTACATGGCCGCGGCGGTCGTAACTAGGGGCAACAGCCTGACTGATGTGTGTGGGACAATGGATATACAAATAGGGAAATCTTCTAAACAGTACATTTTATATAAATATATTCTATTAGTAATAATACTGGTATGGCTATATCTAATGGGAGATGGGAATACCCCTTTAAGTGGGTACTGCACATACACTTTGGCATGGAAGCTATTTACCTGGCCACAGGCATTGGCACATTTGCTCAACCAAGTTATTGGCTCTATTTATCCGGGCAGAGGCCTTGGCTCTATTTATCTGGGCAGAGGCCCTGGCTCTATTTATCCGGGCAGAGGCCCTGGCTCTATTTATCCGGGCAGTGGTCGCGGCTCTATTTAGCTGGGCAGAGGCCCTGGCTCTATTTATCCGGGCAGTGGTCCCGGCTCTATTTAGCTGGGCAGAGGTGCTGGCTCCGTTTACCTGGGCAGAGGCCTTGGTACTATTTATCCGGGCAGAGGCCCGGCTTTATTTAGATGGGCAGAGGCCCTGGCTCTATTTAGATGGGCAGAGGCCTTGGTTCTATTTATCTGGGCAGAGACGTCGGCTCTATTTATCTGAGCAGAGGCGCTGGCTCAATTTACCTGGGCAAAGGCCTTGGAGCTTTTTATCCGTGCAGAGGTGCCAGGTCTATTTATCCGAGCAGAGGTGCTGGCTCTGTTTACCTGGGCAGAGGTCTTGGTGCTATTTATCCGAGCAGAGGTGCTGGCTCTGTTTACCTGGGCAGAGGCCTTGGTGCTATTTATCTGGGCAGAAGCCTTAGTGCTATTTATCCAAGCACATGCCTTGGTGCTACTTATCCGGGCATTGGCGCCAGCATTATTTATCTGGGCACAGATGTCTGGGCAGAGGCACCAGCTCTATTGATCCAGGCAGACGTGTCGGCTCTACTTATCCGGGTAGTGGCGTTGGCACTATTTATCTGGGCAGAGGTATAACTTAAAGCTCTAGTGTAAAATGTGTAACCAGGTGCCCCCCTACCATGGGCCATTTATAACACTTATCATTTATATGGCAGAGAGGGAGATTTGGGGCCCCTCGAGCACCTGGGCGCAGGTATAACTGCTCCCTAAGCATGCCCTATAGCCATTCCCCTGCATCTAGGATCTCTATGCTTTCAATATCAAAATACATTTAACTATTAGAATATTATCATTTAGTAAATGAAACAAAATGTAATAAAATAATCAAAACATTGTAAAGGAAAAAAAAAAAAACCATACAGCTGGATACAGATCTCGGTATATAGCGGTATACATTCACATGTATCTCCATGCCGTTCTCTGTGTCTGAACCTTTGTGTTCGCCGCTCTGCAGCCTCCAGACATTTTACAATGGAGGTGACGCGCTTCGGCAATCTTGACTTACAATCTCCGGCTATAAATAGAAGGATGGCGGCTGTTGGTATAGTGAAATAGTGACCGGGGATCATTAATCATGGCTTCTCGTTATCATAATTGTTGTGGGGGAGGGGTCAGACATTGTGTACATACATTTTTTTGCACAAGTAGGTGGTAATGGGGGGGGTCTGCTTAGACTTAAATGAGGCTGGACTATATGCAAAATTTATAAGTCTGGGAAAATAAAATGATCCTAAAAATAAAGAGCAAAGAAAAAAATAAAGTATAACCCTCCTTATTTATATCGTTATGGCGGGGGGATTTGCTTACCCTTAGGTGTCGATACTGTAGCTCCAAGCTGTATGGAATCGGAAAAAACTCACCCGTCTATGGGGTCATAGTGTACAAAGACCCCGATTTACATAATTCTGCCCAGAAAAGATTGTGCTGCATCCTCTGGACACCATATCATAAGGGCGTTCCTTCCTAGAAGTAATCTGGCTTGCCATAGGATGGCACAACTGGTACCTATGGCTCCATAGTCCTGGGTTGCGCTACCCCGTGCATGATGCCATTATTTGTATGCGCCATTAATTCCATGGCGCTCAACAATTAACAGACCGGCACAAAGGGGGAGAGGACTCTGCCCACAAGAGCTTACAATCCACAACGATTGGGCGTTACTCAAGTCCAATGTTTTAATACCTTTTGTTCATACCGCACAGCTGTGTGCACAGATCCTGTATGCCGCCACATCGAGCCCTCGAGGTTCCATATTCCGGTCATAGTTGCCAACAGCCTCAATTTTGCAGGGAATGTCCCCAATTTTCAGACAGTCCCAGCAAAATCTGGCTGCCCTGGGCCTAAAATGGGGAGGGGTTTATGCAAGCGCCATCCATAAGTTTGTTGTGTCCGTGGGGGCAGGTCTTGTATGCCACGAATTTACCAACCACAATGCTGGCAAGTATGATGTGGCTTGTTGCCACTGTGAGGGTCTATTTTTTCACAGATTCATATAGAGTCACATGACATTTTCCAGAACTGCTGACTGGCTAGGAGGGATCATGTGATATATCATGTGACGCCACAGAATCGGTAAATGCTTTGTTTTCAGTCCTCTCCGCTCTTTGAGGGTTGTTGTAGTGAAACCCATTCACACTCACTAGTATAAATTTAAATGAAAGTATCAGTATAATTGACTAATAAAGATTTCTTTGTTTTAAAGGGGTGTTCCATAGGGGGGGAAACACTGATGTAGGCGAGCCCAGAGTGATACTCACCGATCCCGCACTGCTCCTGTTTGGGTCCCTCTTGGCATCTACTTCCTGCTTCCCTCTTGAGACACAGGAAGTGCCCGTTCTGACAATCACAGGTGGCTGAGGTGGGTCACCACTGCAACCAGTGATTGGCTGAGTGGGAACTTCCTGTGTGTCAGACCAATCACAGGCGGAGGCGGGTCACCTGTGAAGATCCTTGCAGTGTCAGAATGAGAGACAGTGGATCAATGAGGTGGATATCAGTTCTTTTATTTTTTTATCCCATTCCAAGCCTAGTCATTTCCCCCACTCCCCGAAAGCCCCTTTAATTACAAAAAAAAAAGAACATCCCCTTAAAGTTTACAATTGTACATTGACTTCACAGCACTTCCAACTTGGTCATAAGTCATGGTGGCATATAATGGCGTAATGGACAGCCCGCCTGACTGGCTGTGCCCTAATATTGCCATTGAGCCCTGTTCAGAGGTAGCAGACTTGTGATGCGGACAGACATTCGTTGATCAGAGAAAAAGGGGGATTTCAGTCAGCACATCCCAGTGCGCAGGTGCACGTTGCTATGGCTAAATGCACAAGGAAAGGAAAATACATACAATGCAACGGCACACTGCTAACCAGATAAAGCACAAAATGCCATAGAGATATGAAGTATTCTGGAGCTAATGCTATGCTTGATTAGTAAATTGGAGACTCTTGGCAAATATATTTTGTACAAAATTATCTGAGCCCACCCACCAAAACGTTTGATTCGTTGATCAGAGGTGGAATTATTCCGCCAGGTCTGGCCACACACCACTCCTTTGGGATGTCAGTCGCGCCAATGTTCTCCAGCCTACCATATTTTTCGCCCCATAAGACGCATTTCCCCCCCCCCCCAAAAGTGGGTGAAAATGCCCCTGAGTCTTATGGGGCAAATGCTAATGAGCACCATTATGGAAGCGCTCATTAGCACCAGAGGACAAGGAAGCAGTGAAGACTCTGTACTCACCGTTTCCTGGTCCTCCGTTCGGCTGTGCACAGCGTGAGGGCGCTCTGTGACCTCACACTGTGCACGCTGGGTCGAAGCACAGCTGGAGGCAGAAGGAAGAAGAGAGAGCGCGGGCGGAGCAGCGGCAGCGTCCAGGAGCAGGAGAGGTAAGAGGCTTTTTTATTTAATAAAACATGAAGCTGCAGGGGGCGAATATAATGTGACTGGGGGCTGGTGAGAGGCGCTGGGGGCCGGTGAGAGGCGCTGGGGGCCGATAAGAAACTGCTGGGGGCCGATGAGAGGCGCCGATGAGAGGCACTGGGGAGGCCGATAAGAGGCATATAGAGGGCTGATATAAGACTGCTGGGGGCTAATAAAAGGCATGGGACTCTTATCTGAGGTCTGATTGGGGGTCATTCACATTGGAGTTTGAGAGGAGGTCTGATCTGAGGTCTTATTAACATTGGGGGTCTTATTGGGGCTGGTAGCTGAGGTCTGATTAACATTGAGGGTTTGATTGCTGGTCTGACCAGAGGTCTGATGAAAAAAAAAATTTTTCTCATTGTCCTCCTCTAAAACCTAGGTTGGGCCGGTGCGTCTTATAGGGCGAAAAATACGTTATATCAATGAGTGTATGGATTGTATCTACTCCAGGTACAGGAACAATTTTACATGTTTTTTTTGTCCGCCGAGTAATTATATAATGTAATATACTGCCACAAACCTATATTTGTGCTTTCCACATTGATTTATGTGCACATATGTTGCGCGTTAATATAATGAGTTATCAGGGTGACTTACAGCACATGCTTAATATGCAAGACCTTCAAGTATCACAAAACTCAATCTGCCGACAGGAAAACCAATGTGCCATATGAATGCATAAATTACCCTTGACGAGGGCAATCTGCGCCGCGCACGTGTTTACCGGGTCATGTGATGAACAGATAACACCGGCAAGCTGTATCGGCATGGAGGCCTGGGGTTAAACAGGATATTCAAGTCGAAATTAAAAAATAAATAAATAATTAAATAAAAATTATCAGAAGAGAAATCCTTGAGTCAACCTTTTCTCTTCTATTTTTAAAAACTCTACGTCTTCGCGATATATACGATTCTGGGAAGGCTGGGTGGGAATCAGTGTTGAACCCTTCATGGAGGCAGACCATGTGACTGCTACGGTACCCTGGGGCAGGGGAACCAGCACTGAACTGCTTCTGTTTTCAACATGAAAACGCTACATTTTCAGGCAGCCACCACTAGGGGGAGCTCAGTGTAAAGAGAATTTTACAGCTTACATTGCAGACAATGGTAACTGTATAAATTCCTGTGCAGTGAACTCCCCCTAGTGGTGGCTGCAGGCAATTTTATAATATAACGTATAAAATATAATAATAAATATGGGGTTCAGAAGGATATCCATATTTTACGACACAGGCGTCTGATCAAGGCAGGGGCGACTTTTTTAATGAGAATTTTTTTTTTTATTGAAAATTTCTTCAATTAAAAAAACCTGTAAATTCAACAAAACCTGGGGTGATGAAGTTTGTGTTCCACGTTGTTTGGAAGTTATCGACGCACACGTACTGGGGAACTGGTTGGAACAGAGGGCCTATATAGTGCACAGACAGTGAGCCACTAGGGAATGTTGAATGATTTCAGCTCTGAAGCCTGCAGAATTAGCACAGACTGTGCAGGGGGAGGAGAAGTCTCCTGTTTGCAATTGTGATACCCTAAAATGGCACAGTGATGTTGAGAGTAGCACACATCCCCTGGCTTGGGGTGAGCATAGACTAGGCCTTGACTGTAGTCCTTGGCAAGGGAAGTGGTCACCCAGAAGCTGCGGTGACCCAGAAGACAGACACATGTGGCGATAGTGGCTAACAGAGCGTAGCAAGAGATGGCTTCACCCTTCCCGCTAGCCTGTGATAGAGGTGGGCTGAAGCGGCTGGGCAAGAGAAAGGCTGCAGGACAGCACGCAAAGGAGGCAGAAGATGACTGAAGAGGACATGTAGATGACACGGCTGCTGAGATGACCTGCAGATGGAATGGCTCCCTCCATACCAAAATGCCAGGTGAGAAGTTAGGCCCATTAGGAAGAAGATGTCTCTTCCCTTGTGACTTAAATAGTTAAAGGACTGTGCCTCGAAGAGACTGTAACCACCAAGAGTGTTGTACCTAGGGTTGCCACCCGGCCGGTAACTTAGCGGCCCTGCCAGTGGCAGTAACTTTTTTCTACCGGTAATGTTAATTGCTGGTATTTTCCTAACAGGACTGCTACTAATGAGCGCTTCCATCGCAGAGCGCTCAGTAGTGCAGCCTTTACACTCCCCGTGTTAATAAAAAAAAAAAGCACTCACCTCCTCCATTTCCTGGCGCTGCTGACTGAAAGCTCAGGACAGGACCTGCGAGACGTCATCACGCTGGAGTGCAGGTCCTGTCCTTAGCATCCAGTCAGCAGGGGGCGTTCACCTCAGGGCTAGGAAATGGAGGAGGTGAGTGCTTTTTTTTAAATTTTTTTGCAGGAACAGAGAAGGGGGCACTAATGGAGGGGCATTATTCTAACTGGGGGCACTAATGGAGGGGCATTATTCTAACTGGGGGCACTAATGGAGGGGCATTATTCTAACTGGGGGCACTAATGGAGGGGCATTATTCTAACTGGGGGCACTAATGGAGGGGCATTATTCTAACTGGGGGGCACTAATGGAGGGGCCATTATTCTAACTGGGCGCACTAATGGAGGGGCATTATTCTAACTGGGGGCACTAATGGGGGGGGCATTATTCTAACTGGGGGCACTAATGGGGGGCATTATTCTAACTAGGGGCACTAATGGGGGGCATTATTCTAACTGGGGGCACTAATGGAGGGGCATTATTCTAACTAGGGCCACTAATGGGTGGCAATAATTCTGGGGTGTACTAATAGGGCATTATTCTAACTGGGGGCACTAATGGGTGGCATTATTCTACACTAGGGGCACTAATGGGGGGCATTATTCTAACTGGGGGGCACTAATGGAGGGGCATTATTCTAACTGGGGGGCACTAATGGAGGGCATTATTCTAATGGGGGCACTAATGGAGGGGCATTATTCTAACTAGGGGCACTAATGGGGGCATTATTCTAACTAGGGGCACTAATGGGGGGCATTATTCTAATGGGGGACTAATGGAGGGGCATTATTCTAAACTGGGGGGGCACTAATGGAGGGCATTATTCTAACTGGGCGCACTAATGGAGGGGCATTATTCTAACTGGGGGCACTAATGGGGGGGCATTATTCTAACTGGGGGCACTAATGGGGGCATTATTCTAA
This sequence comes from Rhinella marina, assembly GCA_900303285.1. NCBI lineage: Eukaryota > Metazoa > Chordata > Amphibia > Anura > Bufonidae > Rhinella > Rhinella marina. The sequence continues at coordinate 119,593 of ONZH01024436.1, read as the reverse complement.
CTAGGGCACTATGGGGGCATTATTCTAACTGGGGGACACTAATGGAGGGGCATTAATTCTAACTAGGGCCACTAATGGGTGGCAATAACTCTGGGGTGTACTAATAGGGGCATTTATTCTAACTGGGGGCACTAATGGGTGGCATTATTCTAACTAGGGGCACTAATGGGGGGCATTATTCTAACTGGGGGGCTAATGGAGGGGCATTATTCTACTGGGGGCACTAATGGGGGCATTATTCTAACTGGGGGCATAATGGAGGGGCATTATTCTAACGGGGCACTAATGGGGGCATTATTCTAACTAGGGGCACTAATGGGGGGCATTATTCTAACTGGGGCACTAATGGGGGCATATTCTACTGGGGCACTAATGGAGGGGCATTATTCTAACTGGGGGCACTAATGGAGGGGCATTATTCTAACTGGGGGCACTAATGGAGGGGCATTATTCTAACTGGGGGGCACTAATGGAGGGGCTAACTGGGGGCAGGGGCTAATGGGGGGGGGCATTATTCTAACTGGGGGCACTAATTGGGGGCATTATTCTAAACTAGGGGCACTAATGGGGGGCATTATTCTAACTGGGGGCACTAATGGAGGGGCATTATTCTAACTAGGGCCACTAATGGGTGGCAATAATTCTGGGTGTACTAATAGGGGCATTATTCTAACTGGGGCACTAATGGAGGGGCATTATTCTAACTGGGGGCACTAATGGAGGGGCATTATTCTAACTGGGGGGCACTAATGGAGGGGCATTATTCTAACTAGGGGCACTAATGGGGGGCATTATTCTAACTGGGGGCACCTAATGGAGGGGCATTATTCTAACTAGGGGCACTAATGGGGGCATTATTCTAACTGGGGGCACTAATGGGTGGCAATAATTCTGGGGTGTACTAATAGGGGCATTATTCTAACTGGGGGCACTACTCTCACTGGAGGCATTAATTCTGGGCTGCACTGATGGGGGAATTACTATTACTGGCGGGCACTAATGTGGACAGTATTAATTCTAGGGGGCGCGAACGGGGGCATTACTATTACTGGGGCATTACTAATTCTGGGCGGCACTAATGGGGGCATTAATATTATTGGCAGCCATAGTATGATAGCGACTTAAACACCCTGTGTTAAGCCACGCCCTACAACCACACCCCCTTTGGGTGAGGCTTAACTCGGCCAGTATTTTTTTTTTGGGGGGGGAAAGGTGGCAACCCTAGTTATACCCTCATACCGAGTGATGCAACTGTCAAGCAAAGAGACAATAAATGTTTGTGGTGGAAAATTTCAGATGTCTCGTGCCATGGAGAGAATACGTGTATACCAGTTTATGTACCTTCCACCTGCCTTATTTCCATGCCATCCAAAATTTCGGCTGGTTGCTTGAACCAGCCCTTCCCACATCATACTGGTAAACAACAAAGGGGACGTAACTCTTGTTGGAGCACCATGGACCTTTCATTAGTTGATACCCACCAACCTGATAGTGATGGCCTATCCTAAGGGATGACCCTCAGTATGAAAGTCCTTTAAAGCTATCATCACCGGTTGAGGTCTCTCATCTTCAGTATTTTAGGCCCATCTCTCGTTATCCCCTCAAAGCTTTAAATCCTATTTAACCGGCATGCATTCCTGTAAACAGTTAACGGCCTGAGCAGCCCAGATTAGACATTATACCATCCTGATGGTGAGGACACCACCTGCCTGTCCCCGGCAGAGTCATCTGATGACCCCGGTAACCTGAGGATACAGCATACCCACAGGAAATACAATGAGCAGACAACATGGCGGGGTCAACAGACCTAAATCTACTATATGTGTACCCAGAGTGACCCAACACATTCCAGGTAGTTCTAGAAGACCTTTACTGTATCATGGTGAGGATGGAATTTTCTTTAGTTCCTATTCATACATACAGTATAAAAAAGTAAATTTCTGTGAGTTCCCAGAAAAAAACCCATAAAAAAAACTACCAAAAATCCACAAGGCTGTAGACCATCTAGGTGTTTAAGGCCCAATCCAGCCATGCACTTAAAGAGGCATCTCTAAAGCACAGATGATTCCTCCCCTCAGCGGAGTTTCCGAGGCTAGGCCTCAGTAGGCCCACAGTCAGCCTCACTTTACCCTTGGCTCCTTCCTTACATGCATTTAAGTTGCACCCCCAAAATACACACTTTTGGGCCCATTTGCAGAAATCCCATCCCTTTTCTGCCCGGTTTACGGGTTTGTCCCACCAAAATTAGGGACAAGTTGGTATGCATGCAACTACAGTATTACATAAATATCTTTTAGAGGAGTCAACCAAGTGGGAACCATTCAGGACCCCCCCCCCTCCTCCGTGATGGCCATATGCTCTGGCCTCTGATGCCACTACAGGTGAAACAAAGTATTACACACCACCGCGCCAGTGTGGGAACATTCTGGGATTCCCTCCATGATGTCCATTTGCACTAACAGTCACCATGGTAACAAGCTGATTGCTGTGGATCCAGCTCCTGTAAACCCTGTTATTACCAGCATTAGCTTGGCCTCTGCTGCCTCTATAGGGGAAACATAGTATTACATGATGTCCACAGGGGCAGACTTGGCATGAGTTGAAATTAGTGGCCAAATTTTCCACCCAATTCCCCTCCCCCATGCCAAATTCTCAATCCAAATTCTCTCCGTGTGCCCTCACTAGTAATTGTGCCCCCTATAGTGAGAATGCTCCCAAGAGTGGCCTCCATATTGCGCCCAATAGTAATAATACTTCCACAGATCCCCCAGTATTAATAATGCATTTAAAATGTCCCCTGTATTTATAATGGCCCCTTTATTTGTAATGCCCCCAGTTTTTAATTCCTTCAGTATTCATAATTGCCCCCTGTAATGCCCACAGTATGTTTACTGTCCCCAACAGTGCCCCCTGTATTTGTAATGCCCGCCTCTGTACTGCTCCCAGTAGTGCCCACTGTATTATTATTATTATTATAATGTCCCCCAGCAGTGACTCCTTTATTTATAAGTCCCTCTGTACTAGCCCCAGTAGTGTCCCTTGTTTTATTATTAAGTACCATAGCAGGACCCCTGTATTTTTATAATGTCCCTTGGTAGTAACCCCTGTATAATTATAATGTCCTCCAGCAGTGCCCCCTGTATAATTATAATGTCCCCCAGCAGTGCCCCCTGTATAATTATAATGTCCCCCAGCAGTGCCCCCTGTATAATTATAATGTCCCCCAGCAGTGCCCCCTGTATAATTATAATGTCCCCCAGCAGTGCCCCCTGTATAATTATAATGTCCCCCAGCAGTGTCCTCTGTATAATTATAATGTCCCCCAGCAGTGTCCTCTGTATAATTATAATGTCCCCCTGGTATAATTATAATGTCCCCCAGCGGTGCCCCCTGTATTATAATAATGTCCCCCAGCAGTGCCCCCTGTATTATTATAATGTCCCCAACATTGCTCCCTGAATTATTATAATGCCTTCAGTATTTTACCTCACTACTTACCTCACCAGCGCTCCTATCCTAAGGGCCTAACTTCCTTGTGTCCTGGTACATACTCCATCACATCTCCTAAGACCTGGGGCAGGAAATCATCATACACAACTGCCTACGCCATCATACTGCCTCATAGGCTTCAGGCCTAGCTGAGACGTATGAGAGTGAACGGCCCACGTAATTTTGTGGTTTGTGTGGTGGTCAAAACCACTACTAGATGTCCATATTCCTCAGTAGTCACTGTGGTAAGCAGATTATTGCTGTGGATCCAGCTTCTGTAAACCCTAGTGATCAGTGCTCATCACCAGCAGTAGCTTCTGCCTCTGCTGCCTCCGCAGAAGAAACATAGTATTACATGGCAACGGTTCAGATGTATGGCCAACCATCAAAGACATGGACAGGTCCTTGCACTGGCTCATAGGCAGTCCACTGTGCTCTTTTTCAGTGTAAAATAAGAGCTCAACACAAGGAGGATAAAAGGAAAGACTCCTTCTAGAGCTCATGGACATTACCACACCCTTAACCACCATTACCTGGTGTTTGCCCCCTTCTATGATCCTTTCTAGATCCGGTAGAGAAGGATGGCCGGTCCTACCAACCCTTTGCAAAGGGAGGATGCCAACCTGGCCCGGCCCTCTCTCCAAGGATCCTGCCGCAGTCTCTATGTATGCCCTGCCGGTTCTGCGACAGGAAAATGCCATAACAACATATAGCTGTGGACATCTACACCCCATCCACAGGCAGACGTATACAGTATACACATGCACACACCCCTCTATAGACTATATTATTACATTATCACCCTGCCTGACCTGTTGCACCACTTTCTAAACAAGTCACAAAAATATAATATAAAAATGTATATAAAATATGCTTAAAAAATTCTACCAAGCCTCTAAATGGCAGCGGATGCCCATCAGGCATCACCGTCCGCTCTCCGGGGCCCATCTCCTGCAATGCGTTATGGCGGCTTCAGCTGCAGGTGACAGGGAGCTAAAAAAAAATTAAAAAAATTGAAAACCAGACCTCAAGATTTAAAAGGGGGCGAAACTGAAAATCCTTAACCCTTCTCTGTCTGATCCAAGTGACATTCAGAAGGGGGGGGAATATATTAATTAACAACCCCCTTCCTGCTCAGAGACAGGCGAGGAGGTACAGTACAGGCAGATGTCCGTTCAATGATTATTCCAGGGCTACAATTATTTGTTCCGGGGGAGTAAGAGCTGACAAAAAAAAACACGCCCACCCTATATGGTGCAGGGCTTTTTTTTTTTTTTTTTTTTATAGCTGGGACTCTCTAGCGTAAATGTAATATATCAAGGGCAGACCTCTAGCCTTAAAAAAAAAAAAAAAAAAAAAAAAAGGAAAAAAAATCATATAAATAAATCGTATAAACTTTTTATTTTATTTTTGTATATATATATATATTTTTTTTTTTTTTAATTTATTTATTTATTTATTTTTTTATATATTAGCTTGTATTCTCTGTTGTAAATGTCATATATCGAGGGTCGACCTCTAGTCTAAAAAAAGAATTTAATTAAATTAATTTTATATATTACATTTTATATTTTTGTATATGTTTTATTTTATTTTGTATATACAATTTAATAAATATATATATATATATATATATATATATATATATATATATATATATATATATATATATATATATTATATTTTTTTTTTTTTTTTCCTATGTCAGCGTGAATTTGTATCCCTTGGCCATTTCAACCTTAAACCTTTAATGCGTTGTGACAAGGATAAATCAAGCGAGGAACATTTTTCTTTTGCAAAATTGACAGTGCAATTCAGGGTGAGGAAAACAGTGTGAACGTGTAAAAAGCAGAATAAAATATTATATTCTATACACTTGGCATAACTCTCATCATCTTCCCCTCCCCCCCCCATACTTATTCAATGCCATTTCTTCCTCCGGTACCATAGATACATGTATACAGGTATGTAGCGGTCACATGTACAGCGATACAATATCCTGCCCGCCGTCTGGCTCTAACCACAGAGCGGGATCCTATGTTGCGCGGCCAATGACGGCGGGCGTCTGCCATCCCGTCTCCGACAGCGCTGCATCTCTGCAAGTCGGCTATGGATGTAGCAGAGCCGAGTCGGTTATCGCTATGGGTGCTGAGTTTGTCACGTGACCTTTTTTTTTTTTTTTTACATAGGACTGCAGATATACCTGCTCAAACAGTTATATACATTCAAAGGACAAATTCAGCTCTGCTACATCAGTAGGTAGAATGTGCCAGGCAAGCTAGTTTAAATGATTACCGAGCGATTTCTCAGCACAGCAGCAGTAAGAAGCACCGTATGACGGAGGGGATGGGGAGAGGGGAGTAGGGAGGAGGGGGATTTTGTCTTTCTATACACATCAATGAGGAGGTAATTAGCTGCTATCCGGTACCGATCAGCTGGAAGGAATAAGGGGTATGTAGTGCAAGGTTGCTCACCATTTAAGATGCTTTGGAACAAGAAGACGGCCAGTATCCACATGCTCTTGTCAAATCCTCACCGCTATAGGCTCTGCCTCTCCTCGCTCTCCTCCCGGTGCCTCGATTCCCCCTTTATTTCAGAACGGCAAGGTTAATTCTCCCAGCAGAACGGGTCCAGCTCCTGCGCTGGCTGTCAGCCGATGGTGGCTGGTCGTCACCCACCCCCCCTTACCCTCCAAGGCGATCAGGATGGACGGTATTTTTTTTTTTTAGGTCCAGAGATAGAGGGTCTGGCTGGTCTTTCTGATACAGGGAGGATATCGGCTATGAGAAAGGGAGGCGGGTGCTTCAAACCCAGGTGTGCTCTTAACATGCAACAAAGCAGCACCCGGGGCTTTGCAGAGTCAGGTCCACAGGTGAAAAAATCCTTAAATGCAAGACCGAGAGCATCCCCGCTCCTGTGGCGTACTCCCAAGCCTGTGAGAACGGGGGGAAAAAAAGGTCGAACAATATAACGATGTATATAAAAAAAAAAAGGGTAAAAAAAAAAATTAAAAAAATTAAAAAAAAAAAATTTAAATAAAAATCAACCCTCAGACATAACCTTCAACCACCAGATGCAGGCAGCAGGCAGACAAGCAAGCGCATCTTTCCTCTTCTTCAGCTCTAATCAGATTGATCCCTCTGCTAACCTTCCCTCTGCCTCTGTGCAGGAGAAGAGGAGAGCGTTAACCCTTTCATGGGTCTCAAGGGTAGCAACGTTCAGCTTCTAAGCAACCGAGCGCGGCCATGGCGAGGAGGAAACCCAGAAAGACCAGCGCGCTGCTTCGTGAACTTTCTGCAAAGCGGCGCTGCTGCTGCTGGTGCGACGGCGGCAGCAGTCCGGCAAGCGAAAGGTTTTTTTTTTTTTTTTTTCTTCCCACCCAACCCTGCTCCATTTTTATTGGTGCGACAAGCTGCAGGTTTTTTTTTTTTTTTTTTTTTAATATCTGAATGGATGTCGTTACCTAAACCGTGTCCGTAATTCCCAATTATTATACTTTTTATCAATGCATTGATTAATAATAATAATAATAATAATAATATAATATATAATGCAGTCATAAAATAGTAAAAATAAATACATTATTTAATTTTTTTTTTTTTACAATTTACAAAAATAATTTATTGAATTTTATAAAATTCAATAGTTTATATAATATTACCCAAATTGATTTTTTTTTTTTTTTTTACTACAGTGGTTTCGTTAGTTCAAAGGTTTTAGGCTACATTCACACGAATGTTTTTTGTTTCTATGTTCGTTCCGTTTTTTTGTTTTTTTTCGGATTGGATGAGGACCCATTGATTTCACTGTATGCTGTCCACATCCGTATGTCCGTTCCGTAGCCCCGCAAAAAAAAAAAAAAAAAAATAGAACATGTCCTATCCTTGTCCGTTTTGCGGACAAGGATAGGCATTGTTACAATGGATCCACAAACGGATGCCATATGGATGGCATCCTTTTTTTTTTTGCAAATCCGCAATTTGCCAACCGTAAAACGCATACGGTCATGTGAATGTAGCCTTATACTGTTTGAAGGCAAAAATGCAGCAGTTTTCAGAAAGACTGCGACGTGATTGCGTGTGAATAAGCCCCTATAGGCAGACTGATCCCTGCACAGGTGACAATGCACAAACCCCTGACATTAGGTGAAGCATCAGGCCTTAGGCTACATGACGACATGAGGCCTAAGGCTAGGACTACATGATGACATTTGTCGTGCAACATTTTGTCGCTGTAATGTCGCGTGACAATTTTTATAATGCAAGTCTATGGTGTCGCACTGCGACATGCTGTGACTGCGACGCGACAGTCGCAGAAAAACCCATATTGGATGGAGTTTTTGTGACTGTCGTGTCGCAGTGCGACACCATAGACTATCATTATAAAAATTGTCACGTGACATTACAGCGACAAAATGTTGCACGACAAATGTCATTGTGTAGTCCTAGCCTTAGGGCTCATGCACACGAACGTATTTTCTTCCGTGTCCAGTCCCTTTTTTGTTTGCGGAGCGTATGCTGAACAATTCATTTCAATGGGTCTGCAAAAAAACGTAAGTTACTCCATGTGCATTGTTTCCCTATGTCCATATTTCCGTTCCGCAAAAAAATACCTCATTACGGACAAGGACAGGACTTTTGTATTAGGAGCCAGCTGTTCCGTCATCCGTATTTTTTTGCAGATCCTTTTTGTGAGCATGAAGCCTTATGCACACGGCCATTTCCTGGCCGTGCCTGTATTGCGGCCCGCAAACAGCGCTATATGCGGGCACTGGCCGTGTGCTCTCACTGCATCACGAATCTGGAAGGTGCGGAAAAAAGGCACGGAACCCCGTGGAAGCAATACGGAGTGCTTCCGTGGGGTTTCTCTCCGTGTCTCCGCACCGCAAAAAAATACCTGTGTTTTTTTGCGGTACGGACGGATCACGGACCCGTTCCAGTTGAATGGGTCTGCATCCATCTGCAGAATCCGCACAGATGTTGCCTGTGCATTGGGGACCACAAATTACCGTGTGCATGAGCCCTTAATCAGTGCATCATTTATTTATTTATTTATTTATTTATTTATTTTTAAGAAAGGGGCATTTATAAAGAAAGTTCCCCAGAGGCGATGTGATTGGCTGAGCTCGGAGGCATTATTTTTTAGTTTCTTTTTTTTCTATGTTAATTTTTCAGTCTGGTAATCTGTTTTGTCATGTGTCTCGGAGCATCAGTGTTTCTGTTTGGTGACTGATTTATTTAGCATACTAGGATTTCGGGCTAGGAATAGAATACAAGAGATGCTACTCCCATTTTTAAAGGAATAGTACCAGTGGAAAAATAATGGCTAATTTGACATCGTTAAAGGAGTTGTCTCATCTGAAACAATGGGGGCATATTGCTAGTATGTGCCCCCATTGTCTGATAGGTTCGGGTTCCACACCTATTTCCTAAACGGAGCCCCGAAAGTGGTGACTGGAGGACTCCGGTCCGGCCATCACCAAGCGCTCTCCCCATAGAAGTGAATAGGAGCGCACCGCGCATGACTGGCTCCCGCTTCCATTCACTTTTTTGGGCCCGACGCTCAGCTATTTTCACCCCATAGAAATCAATGGAGGGCAGCTGCGCATGTGCAGTGAACTCTCCACCACTTTTGGGGCTCCATTCTTGCTATAGGTGTGGGTCCTGCACCTATCAGACAATGGGGGCATATCCTAGTGACATGATGAGACAACCCCTTTAAAGGGTTCTTACCTTAAGTCCTAGACAAAGTGTCCTCCTGCTGGGCCCTCCAGCAATCAGCTGTAATCTGGTAGGATATCCGGCAGTTAAAGGGGTTATCCCATCTTGTGCCCGCCCGCGGCGCTAATAGAAACGAATGGGAGCACACCACGCATGCGCGGCCACCACTCCCATTCATTTCTATGCTGCCACCGAAAATAGCCGAGTGCTATTTCTGTCGGCTCAATAGAAATTAATGGGAGCCAGGCCGCGCATGCGTGGCGCGCTCCCATTCGTTTCTATTAGCGCAGCGGGGGAAGGCGGTGGGGGGGGCAGCGCCTGGCGGTGGTCGGACCCCGGGGTCCTCCAGGCTCAGTGCTGCCCCGCTTCGGGACCCGCACCTATAAGACAATGGGGGCATATCCTAGCGATATGCCCCCATTGTCAAAGATGGGAATAACCCTTTAAGTCTTCAATTTTTCACTATCGATGGTCCACAGCACAGGGAGGGCACACACACTCGTGTGCATGAGCTCTAATGGTTAAGAGAAGAAGATCCTGAACAGATGACCCCCTAACAGGGTGTAAGACAATTGGGTTCCCTTACCTGGACAACCCCTTTAAGGCACCATGTACATTATTCAAAATGTTAGGCCTTTTGAAATGACAATTTCTAAAAGGCCTAAAAAAAGAGGTGTATCGTGTAGGAAGGAGGAACTTTACTGACGGGACCTCCGAATGCATTTACATCGACTAGTTCTTCCTTTTTTCCAGCCAAAAAATGATAAATTCTGGCTGCCAACTGCTACCACAAGGGGGAGCTCACTGCACATAGATTTACACAGCTCGGCGCTAAGCTCCCCCTAGTGGCAGCTGCCAGCAGTGACTTGCCTGCTCTGCTGGACGTCCAGAAGTTCTAGGAGAGAGCACACAAGGCTGGTTTATCCCATATGTCAAAGAAGAAAACTGCGCTGCTCTTACTTTTTACATTTTGTTTTAGTGGTCTATCCCATAGAATGGATCTGGATGGCACATAAATTCAGGGCAGGGGAACACGTTATCAACCGTCATGGGTAAACCTATGCACCATTCAAGTCGGGAACATCATAATAGACAAATGTATCTTTAAGGGTCCATTCAAATGTGTGCGCAACTGTTTTGAGGTCCGCAAATTGCGGATCTGCAAAACACGGACACCGGACATGTGCATTCCGCATTTTGCGGACCACACATGGCCGGAACTATAATAGAAATGCCTTGGCTACGGACTAGCATAGGACATGCTCTATATTTCTTGCTGGGCCGCGGAACGGAAGTGCGGATGCGGAGAGCACACTGTGTACTGTCCGCATCTTTTGTGGCCCCATTGAAAGTGAATAGGTCCGCACCCGTTCTGCAAAAATGCGGAACGGACGTGGACCCTTTTTGCGGACCCTAGCGCAGTGAGGGCGGTTCAGACATTACTAGCTGTGCTAAACGTGGTGACAAGCGCTGAGCGAATCGAACTCTACAAAGTGGAATTCGATACAAATTTAAGGGAAAATTCGATTCGCCGCAAAGCTGAATTTCCTTGTGCTTCGTGGTAGCGAATCAATTTTCCCTGAAAAAAAAATCATACTTACCTTATCTGTTTGAGTGCAAAGAGCCAGCCATCGCCATCTTGATTGAAGATCTGGCACGACATCCCGTGAGCAGCGGCGTATGACGTCACCACGGTGGCCGCGCTAGACCTTCCGTTAAGATGGCGGTCGCCGGCTATTCACGATCAAACGGATGAGGTGTGATTTTATTAATTTTATTTTACACTTTTGATATCAATGTTAGAAGCAAACAGCGATGAAAGCGGCATCTGAGAGGTACAATGATGGGGGGCGGCGCTGTCATTGTACCCACTACTTACAAAGAAATGCTCTTCGTGACTAAGTAAATTTTTTGTAAAATTCTTATAACATTTTTGAATACATCCCTCATCTCTAGTAATGAGCTGTCTTTGGTTTTTTTTTTTTTGTTTGTGTTTTAAAGGAACGCATCATGCAGTACTTCTTATCGACACCAGAGGTCACTGTTACAATTGCCATTTAGAGAACTGGCCAGCGACTAAAAACCTAATAATGACTGGGGGGGGGAAAGATTGTCATAATATATTTCTGGCGGCCGCGGTGATACGATCCATTAAGGAGTAAGGACTTTGTTTTTTTGGTATGGGAACCTTTCTTCCCTCTGTGCACCTTTAATAAAAGCCTACTCTAAGTTAATGTTTTTCAGCTGTGTTTCTATAAGAGACTTTCCATGGAATCAAAAACTAATGAACGTTTCGAAGAAAGGAGATTGACAAGAGGAACAAAGGAGGGGCTGAATCAAAAATGGAAAAGTAATGGAAATGGGAACCTGCAGACGAGAAGATCTTCAAGTAGTGGGTACCTTGGTCTTGTCAGAGTTGTTCATTGCATGGTAAGTCATCAGGCCTTAAAGGGATACTCCTATCTTAAAAAGTGATGGGACTTGCTATCTCTTTATGATCAATCTCTGGGACCACCAGTGAACGTTCCCTCACAGTGGGGGTAGTATGACATGGCAGCTATTCAGATGAATGGCTCGACTCCACCAGAGCAAGAGCCGCTCTTACAGATGTCTTCTGGGTCACAGAATAAGGTTCTCCCTCCATGACAACCCCTTTAAGCCGGATCTATTAGCAACCATTCTTGGGAAAGGATTACTCCAAAGGATCCTGACCTGCAGATAGTCCCAACTGTCCTCAAAAAACTGGAAGATCTCATGGTTCCATGTGTGACCATCAAGCTCAAACTTGGAGGCCACAAGTCTACAGGATCTTCTCCTCGTCTGAAAAGGAAACCAATGACAGAAAGACAGTTGAATTTTGCAACAGACATCCGCACCTCTCATTCATTTCAAAGGGAGGCTATGCTGAGGATCGCGGAGCAGTGGGTTAAAGCCACGGGCGCATGAGAAAGGACATGTCACTTCTCGACGTGGCCGTGGCTTTGAGCCACCATTCTGTGATCCTCAGAGCTGCCTTCCTTTGAAATGAAAGTGAGGCAGAAACCACGCGGCTGCTGGCAAAATGTCATCATGGGCGTCCGTGCCAAAGTTCCACGGCAAAAGATGCCCTGTGAACATAGCCTTATACTTCTCCTTCCTGCTGGATCCACTTCTGGCTTTGGCAGATCTGTCTCAAAACCTCCTCCAAAGAACTCTGTGTGAACCTACCCTTAGGTTCTACAACTAAAGTTCAATTCCTATTGTCTCACGTCCGGCATCCTGCAGCCCACTGTCCTCCACCCTGCCGGTGGTCTGCTGCGTCCTCTGCCTCCTGACCATACGTTTCTAAAAGGACCAACGTGTGACCAATAGACTTTCCCAATGTCCAGTCATTACAGGATTTATAAGGACCCTTCCACCATCTTCTTTCCCTTTTAGGTCCCAGACCTATGCTAAGATGTTCTTCCTCCCTGACAGTGACCCAGCTTATTCCTCACCATGTCTATTCCATGACGCTGGTCCCCCTGCCCATCTCTCTACCTACCTGGTACCATGTTCTGGTGTTGGCCTCCCAGTTTCATGTCAGACGTGGCTAATGGAGACTGCTCCTAGGGGTTACAACCTGGGGATCCCCTGCAGTGAAGTCCAGGGGTCAAAGGATGAATATCAGGGGATCTATATCATCTACTGTAAGGAATGTGACCCACAGGAACCCAAGTTGCTACACCTTCCAGTAATTATTAAAGGGAATGTCCACTTGGGATTAACCCTTCTCACATGAAAGGACTCCTACAGTCAGACAATCATGGTGGGTCCACCTGTCATCACTGGGGGAAGCATGGAGGAGATGCCACAGGAGAAATGATGATTTTCATGGCACCCATCGAAATATCTAGTTCATTTCAAGGGGGGGGGCACCTCTAATAGGACACATGGAGAGGGGGGGTGTCTACACTACAAAATATAATCAGAAACAGGTAAAAATTCTTGTTACCACCAGTCAGGACTACTGCTGCACTCCCCGGCTATGACCCTGAGTCTTGTCAGCCATCTTGAAGATATATGGCAGGATGTTCTTTTCAGAACAGAAATCTTAGGAAGCTAAAATAGCATTTTTTTACTATTTCTATTAGCACCAAAAGTCACCAAGGCCACAGATAAGAGCCTCCACACAAGTCACCCCATAAGTGCTTTATACGTCATATAACACCCAGAATAATAAAATAGGTAATAAATATATGACACCATGCACATTACATAATACTACCTATACAGCCATCCACCTGCGTCCATACTTTTATAAATCAGTGTATTGTACACTGTATGCTAAGCCCAAAACACACACATGCTCCTAGTTCATGCACCTACCACCCAACTTACCAAAACACGGACATATCACAATGCACATGCGCAGAAAGCTTTACCAGCCGACTGTCCTGCGCTCAGGAGGAGCAGTGCGCTTCATGCTGCCATCTAGTGGTCAGCGCCGGTAATGCCTCTCTAAGTCCTGCTTACCTTCCAGCAGCTGTCCTGCTATTATTACTACTATAATTATTACTACTTATAGTAAAACTGTGGTAGCAGTATTAATTCTCTTATATTTATGATGGAAATAAAATACAGCTGAGAACCCTAAAGCTTCCTTGAAAGTGTCTTCAGCTGAAGACATCTGTGTTGGTCCCATGTTCATATGTGCCCGCATTGCTGAGTAAAATGATTTTTTAATATATGCAAATGAGCCTCTAGGAGCAACGGGGGTGTTACCATTACACCTAGAGGCTCTGCTCTCTCTGCAACTGCCGCTCCTTCTGCACTTTGACAGCACCAAGTGTGATGACGTTTACACTGCCTGGTCCTGTCAATCAAAGTGCAAAAGGAGCGGCAGAAAGAGCCGAGCCTTTAGGTGTAATGGTAACGCCCCCGTTGCTCCTAGAGACTCATTTGCATATATCAAAAAATCATTTTTCTCAGCAATGTGGGCACATATGAACATGGGACCAACACAGACGCCTTCAGCTGCCAAGTGTACATGTAACAGGTCAGCCGGTGTCAAAGGTACAAAACTGCTGACAGATGCCCTTAACAGTCTGGCTCCTGGCAGCGTCCAGCATGGAGAATTCTTATGACACACCGCTATGAATTCTTAAACTTTTAAGTTATACCAGGTGTAATGTTTTCAGGTTCTGCTTGGATCGGACATTTTTAGAGCAATGTTGCATGAAGGCGCCCAGAGTATAAAGCGCTAGATGTCATCTAAACTCTTTATCTTATAATTCAGCTTTTCTCTGTAGGTGACAGCCGGAAGCTTTCCTGTAGATTTTTCTTTCCCGGTTTATCAGTTCGTCGTTTTGGGAAGTGTCCGGCGCCACGCTGCAACCTTTAACTTTATCAGAACGTATAGCGATCTCTTCCGTGTACGCGCGGTCTTCGCAGCTGCTCCTGATTCCTATTCCATCCATGTAGACTCCAGATCTGCTCCTGTGAAGTATAAATATTAGCTCTGACCGCTTCTGAAGATTTTTCTCCTGTGAAAACCGCCTGCCGTTTCCAGAAGCCCCATCGCGTGGCGCTCACATGACGCTGGAAGCGGAAGATTCACGCTGCTTTATATTTTTCACGTTACAGCTGATTGAAGGAAAAACATTTGGAGGATCTACAGGTATTCTTTGTAATTCTGATTGTATTGGATTCTGGGACCCGCTCCTGTCTCCAGAATGGTGGCCCCCAAGGCGCGGCGTGCTCTCCATTCATCTCTATGGGAGCACTGAAAATAGCTAAGCGAGCAGGCTAGGCCCATAGTGGTAAAGGCAGAATGCGGATTCCACACCATAAAGCCGGTGGCGGCTGCGCCAAAACCACCTTCCATTGTTTTCAATGAGAGGCTGTGCTGCTGTTCGAAAGGGCATCTGTCAGCAGTTTTGTACCTATGACACTGGCTGACCTGTTACACGTGTGCTTAGCAGCTGAAGGCATCTGTGTTGGTCCCATGTTCATATGTGTCCGCATTACTGAGAAAAATGAAGTTTTAATATATGCAAATGAGCCTCTAGGAGCAACGGGGGCGTTGCTGTAGCACATAGAGGCTCTGCTCTTTCTGCAACTGCTGAACCCCTTCCACTTTGATTGACAGGGCGAGACAAAGTAAAAATCATTACACCTGACTAGGTCAATCAAAGTGCGTCAGTTACAGAGAGACTTGAGCCTCCACATGTAAAGGCCACGCCCCCGTTGCTCCTAGAGGCTCATTTGCATATATTAAAACATCATATTTCTCAGCAATGTGGACACATATGAACATGGGACCAACACAGACGCCTTCAGCTGCCAAGTGCACATGTAACAGGTCAGCCAGTGTCCTAGGTACAAAACTGCTGACAGATGCCCTTTAAGGGCTCATGCAGACGAATGTAAGGGCTCCATGCCCATGCTGCGGACTTCAATTAGCCGTGTGGATGTGGACCCACAAGATGCGGCAAAAGGTAGAACATGTCTTATCTTTTGTGGTGCGGAGGCACGGACCTGGAAGCCCACAGAGGAGCTTCATAGTGTTTCCAATCTGTGCCTCTGTGCCGCAAGAGATAGGACATGTCCCATCTTTGGCCGTATCCTGCCGATCGTGGACCCATTCAAGTCAATGGGTTCGCATCCGCGGTACAGAGTGCACACGGCCGGTGCCCATATATTGCGAACCCGCCTTTTGCAGTCCACAATACGGACAAGGAGCCCTAAAGGATATGTCCTTTCTTGGTGTGGTGTTCAGACAGATGCCGCTGGAAGCCACGGCGAGTGAGTGAGTCCATGATATTCAAATTGAAAAACCGCAGCCTCAGCAAAATCTGTTGTGTGAATGGTACCTTAGGTAAATGTGTCTCAGAGTATATACAGTATGTGACACTGTGTATACGCTGTGTGTGTCTCGATGTACATCTATATGGTGATTTGCTAGACAATCCATTTCTGCAGGATTGCTTATACCCCAAAAACTGATTTCTGATGTCACGATGACATCACATGACTTATTATGATGTCACAGAATGTGATGTCAGATTGTATTGGTGTGGAGGTCACACAGTGTAGTGTGATGTCACCACCCGGGGGTCATAAGGGACCTTTGTCCACCATACTTTGGTGCTGAGAACCCCTGACTGCTATAAAAATGAGAATCATCCTAGTACTAGCATATAGCTGATGGAGAAGAAGTGACATCATCTTCTTGTCGGGAGTAATCCAGTCCTGTAATTTCAGGGGTTGAAAAAAACCGAGGTCCCAACATCTTGGGGAGGAGGCACGTGGTACCCAGAAATCGAATGTCATCTTCCAGATGGTAGAAATGGGTGGGGCTACTCTGAGGGGGCGTGGCTGAGCAGGTTTGGTAATGCAGGGCACAGGAGGAGGGCACCTGCAGAAGCCAGCTGCCTTACACCCGGGTCTGATCTAAGGTCGAGATGGAAGCGGATGATCTCCTGTGACACATACAGAATTCTCATATCTTTTACTACAATGTTTTGTATTTTCTTCATTGAGTATCCCTTTAATTGGGAGGTGTAAACATTGCGTTTGTTCTCTATGAGCCAGGACATCCAAGGTACATTAGGAAAGACCCCCCAAGAGAAGTGGGGGAGGGGATGTGACAACTATTCAGAACGCAGTAGTGGTGTAGAAAAGTAGTCGATTTTTAGAGCCCTTAAAGGGATATTCTGGTTTGCATGAATATCCTTTGAAATAATCCTTTATGAAGGTCGCCATCATTTTGTAATTGCTTTTATTGCTCCTGTCTCCCGTTCTGGGCTGTGGTCACATGACCATGTCCATGCAGCTCTTCCTTATTTCCTGTGATGTTATGTCCATGGGCGGGGCAGTTTTAGGGCAGTGTTTTTATAACAAGATGGGTGGGAGGAGCTATAAATTAGCTGGGTGTGGTTAGAGGCAGTGATAGGGGAGTGTCTATGTAACTAGCTGGGTGGGAGGAGCTATAAAGTAGCTGGGTGTGATTACAGGCAGTGATAGGGGAGTCTGTATGTAGCTAATTGGGTGGGAGGGGCTATAACCTAGCTGGGTGTGGTTAGAGGCAGTTATAGGGGAGTGTCTATGTAACTAGCTGGTGGGAGGAGCTATAAACTAGCTGGGCCTTGTTAGGGGCGGGGCTGGAGCTGTGGTAGAGGAAGGAGAAGTGCATCATGGGTTTGGTTGGATACAGGAACAGGAAGTGCTACCTACAGGATGGAAACAGACCAGAGGGATTGGTTTATATGGTGAAAACATGTCGGGAGAGTCCAAACTGAAAAAGAAAGATGTACATGAGGTAAACAACTATATGAGTAGATACTGGAAAATCCCTTTAAGGAAAAACCTAAGAAATGAAGCTGAATATTTTCACTGACCACTGGATGCAAGAACATAAATGAAGAAACATCTGCATTACAAAGGAGAAACGCCTGAACTTCAAGATGTGAAGCTGAGTCTTATCAGAAGATGATATATCACACAGCGGTGGAAACCCGGCAGCTGCTGTTACCATTCTTTCTCATTTGCTTGTACTGGGACATGAACACCCCAAAGCTACATATTTCTAAACAGATGGAGGAGGGACGGGGGCTGCAACCACGCATTGGTGGAAGAAAATGGAGAAATCAATGTTGCTGAGAATCCAGACTCGTATGTCGGCAAGTGCATTTTCTGCAGTTAGGTGCAATTATGACCTCACTTCCTGGGATATATTCACGTGTGGCAGATTTTTTGTAGAAAATTTTCCAGATGAAAATCCATTCCATGCATCTGAATGGGGTTGTTCCTGCAGCTTGTGCATCAGTTAATGCAAATGTGGTCTTCATTAGTCTGATTAGAGCCTGTTGAGGCCGTATGGCCACGCAGTACTTGACCGCAGCTCAGCCACATTGCAAGTGCAAGAAGACTGCGCCGTCTGGTCGTACCATTACTTACCTGTCCTGGATCCAGCGACCAGCGCTGCACCTGTCCTCTTCTTTGGCCCACCCCGTCTCCTGTCCAGAGCACTGATGATGTCACTTGGTTCTTTGAACGCACGTCTGTCACCAAGGTGTCGTTATTCAGGAGTGTCCTTAGCTTTTTGTCTTCCCGCTACATGTTTCAGCTGCATTTCTCTTCAGCCCTGCTACATACTGCTACTCTGCTACATCATCCTCCATCTCTCTTCTACATCATCCAGCACCACTTCTCCAGCTGTTACTTTGCTGTGCTTACTACTCTTCAGCTCTGCTACAATGTTCAGTTGCACTGCTCCTACTCTGCTACACTGTCCACCATCACTATTCCAGCTATTACATTGCTTTGCTCACTACTATTCAGCTCTGCTACATCCTTCAGCTCCACTAATCCAAATCTGCTACATCGCCCAGCATCACTGTACAGCACCACTACTGCTCCAGGCCTTCTACACTGTTCTGCTCACTAATCTCCAGCTCTGCTACATCATTCAGGTCCTTTACTCCATCCCTGCTATGTTGTCTAGCATCGCTACTACAGCTCTGCTATATCAGTGCGGTATTCCAGTAATAACAAGTTATCTTCTATCCTATGGATATTAGATCAGTGGGGGCGCTTACCGCTGGGACCCCCACTGATCGTGAGAACGGGGGCCCCGTACCTCCTGAAGCCACCTGAAATGGACGGAGCGGCCAGTCAGAATTCTTTCAGTTCTATGGGATATCCAGAAATAGTCAAGCAAGGATAGGAATCAGGCAGACACTTAAAGGGTCACTCCAAGAAAAAAACTAAAAATTCATAA
This sequence comes from Rhinella marina, assembly GCA_900303285.1. Lineage (NCBI taxonomy): Eukaryota > Metazoa > Chordata > Amphibia > Anura > Bufonidae > Rhinella > Rhinella marina. The sequence continues at coordinate 100,642 of ONZH01024436.1, read as the reverse complement.
TTTGTCCAAAGTCATGGAGCTGTACATGCTGCTAAAATGTCATTCACCTAAATGGGACCATTATAGAGACCCCTCACTGTTCTTTACTAGGCCACAGCTGAAGCCTGTGCTGCCATAACTGTGGAGCACTGCCGTCCTCCGCCACCTCAGAGTCAGTACAAGAAGCATACACATGCCCCACTGCAGGATATGATTAGGACGCCAGGAATAATGGGGCTCGGATACAGTGAGGATGTAAAGTTACCTCAGGTTTATGGCTCTCACGCGCCGTGAGCCATGACGCATCGTTCACCTCAGTGGGAGTGGTTTATTTGGGTGCACTGCCACCGCCCATTGAAAGCCTTGGAGTAACTGGTGCAAAGTAGAACTGGTTTAGTTGCCCATAGCAACCAATCAGATTCCACCTTTCATTTTCCAAAGGAGCTCTGAAAAATGAAAGGAGGAATCTGATTGGTTGCTATGGGCAACTAAGCCAGTTTTCCTTTACACTAGTTTTGACAAATCTCCCCCATGGAGTCAGCAGCCACTTATAGCTGTAATGGGGAAAATATGTAGTAACAGGAAATAAAAGGGAGTAGAAAGCCTGGAAAAAAAAAATGTAAAAGTAAGAACACATATAAATACAATGTGACGGATGATTTTTCATTTTTAACCAGAGTGGTTCTTTAGGGTAAATGCACATGTTCAGGTTTTATGTGCAGATTTACATGTGGATTTGATGCGGATTTTACTCTCCCGATTGAAGTGAATGGAGAAAATCTGGTTAGGAAAAATAAAATAAATTGACATGCTGCAGATTTTTAAAATCCACACTGCAGGTCAAAATCTGCACCGAAAAAAAAGCTTTGTGTAAGTGAGAATTTCAAATTTTCATAGAATACAATACATGACCTACTGTGCACACGCAAATCCTGATGGTGTGAATTTGTCCTTTGTGACAACAGTCTTTTGACAGGCAACAGGTATAGGCCTTGTTCACATTTCACTGATGCGTGTTGTCTGCATTTTCCACGGACAGCACACATACCCATTGATTCTAATGTGCCTGTTCACACTTGAGTAGTTTTTTAATGACCATGTGAGACATGCACTACTGTGATCCGTGATGCCGATTAAACACGTCCATTGAAGACTATGAGTCTGAGAGCGATCCGGGCTCCTGGACATTGTCTCCAGCAACTTACCAACTTCTACAGCCATGACATATTTGGTTATTAAAAATGCATTTGAGAAACACTAGTCAGTTACAGTGCTTTACCTGGCCAAGGAGGTGGGGGGCGCCCATGCACTGCCCTAATGGTTAAATAAAATACATAAATATTACTTCATTATAAATATATTCCCAAATACCTTTCATTAGTTATAATGGTTTGTTTTGTCTGGGGAGCAATCATTAGGAGAAACAAAATGGCCGCCGTCCTATTACTACACACAAAACCTGCCCTAATCACACAGGACAAGATACTTCACAACACTGAGGTAAAGATTTGCCTCATCCTCCTCTCTGCTCTGCTTGTCAGGGATTATGATACTGAATACAGTTGATAAAAACTAGATGAATCTCTGTAGTAATGGAGTTTATGAGGAGACATGAAGTACAGAGAGGACGGACTGTGGTAATGGAGACTGCATATGAGTGCTGCTACTCATTACCCCCACCCTGCTCTCTGTACTTCATTTCTCCTCATGAACTTCATTCCTACAGAGATTCATCTTATCAGCTGTATTCAGGAGGAGGATGAGGAAGCTCTTTACCTCAGTGCTCTGAAGTAACTCATTCTGCTATATGATTAGGACAGGTTGTGTGTGTACTAAAAGGACAGCGGCCATTTTGTTTCTCCTAATGATTGCTCCCCAGACAAAACAAACCATTATATCTAATGTAAGGTATTTGGGAATATATTTATAATAAAGTAATATTTAAGTATTTTCATTTTCTTAATTCCCGGAGAACCCCTTTAAGTCCACAGATTGATCCCAGGGAGCCCAGCAGTAGTCTAATACTGCAATAAGAGATGCGGGGGCAGTATCCCCCCCATAGCAGTGGTCTGCACCCCCCTACCACCTGTATTTGGTACCCTCTAACCCATATAAAAGCCTAGCTATTCATTAAAAGACAGAATAATGTAATAAAGAAAGCATGAAATAGAACAGATACAGTAATTGGATTCTTACCTGACTCGTCTTGGCCTCCAGCCAGTTCTGCAGGGATGCAGCATAGAATTTACTAGGAGACTACGACTGCCAACCAGAGGCTGCAGCTATTCCTGTAAGATCGGCTTCATAGTCAATCATACGGAAGATACCAGACTGCCATTTGGAGTATAGAAGGAGAAGTGTAGGGAATATAGCCACTATCTGTCTATATAATGGACTACACAGCCCTAAATGAAAAGGAACCTGTCAGCAGGATGCACCCCTATGAACCGCTCCTGTGACCTGAAAAGATCTTTCTAAAATTATGTCCGTCAGTTGTAGTACCACCTTGAGTTGAAAATATGTGTGGGTCTGGGAGGTGGGACCAGCAGCTATCTGACATGGGTGGCATATCCAAGGGGGTGAGGCAATCTCTATAACAATCATAGACCAGGACGTTTAGGGTACGGCCACATGGTCAGGTTTCCTGGTGCAGTTTTGGAATCCAAAATCAGGAGTGGATCATAAAAGGGGAGAAATATAAAGGACGGATATGACGTCTCCTTTTTTTTTTATCTCACTCCTAGTTTTGGCTTCCAAAACTGCATCAAGAAACCTGACCGTGTGGCCGTCCCCTTAGAAGGTCCAGATGTACCAAACAGACACTTGAGCATTCATCTACTGGAGTTTTTCTTTCAAGTCCACTTCAATCATCTTCTCCCTTCTTGCACTTTTCCCCCATGTCTCGATCTTCTCATGACTTGAGGCTAGGTGGTGTTAGCTTCTCGGTCCCAGAGGGAGGGGGGGTGTGTGTTTGTGGGTAGTCCTATAGCAACAGCTGATGAGGGACAGGCGCTGGGTCACAACATTAGAAGACCAAGGATCACATCTTCACTGTAAGACACAAAGGAACCTGATTCCTCAGGCTCAGGAAAGGAAAGGGATTGTCCATAATAGCAAAATTAGACGTGTGACACCTTTAAAGTAGAACTCCTGACAAAAATTTTATTCCATGTCCTGCTAGAAATGTACATGATATAATCTGTAGTGAATGTCATTTTCTTACCAGTGTCTGAATTTTTGACTTATATCATCCTGAAGTTTCATATCTGTGTCATGTGACCAGCAATTAGACCCACCAACTCACACAGAGACTTATGTGTGGACAGGAAGTCTAATTCTCTATGTATTCCTATGAGACTGAAAGTGAGGCTCCCATAGGAATGAATAGAGCAGTTACTGGCTTTCTGTCCTGGGTCAGTTGGAGGTCAGGGAGTTGGTCACGTGACCCAACTACAATCAGAAACAGAGACTGATAAGAAAATGACAATCACTACAGATTATATCATGCACCTTTCTAACAGGTCAGAGAATAAAAATTTTTGCGGGAGTTCTCCTTTAAGATGCATTTTATATATTGCTTTATTTTGCAGCCAGTTTATGTGACCTGGTGGAGGTTTGGTGCTTTTTCATGATGAATTTGTGACTTTTTTGGTCGTCTAACAGTTGCCTCAGAGCATCAGACGTTTTCGTCTTTTCGTATGGAACACAGGAGCCGTTCCCACTGCTGTGGTGTGGAGCACTTCTGATACATTGATCTGCAGCTCTTCCACCTTATTACAGATTCATGAATGTAAAATATTCTGTGCAGAGCTGCTGTAGTCCCCATTCTATCATTAATCATTTTGAAATACCTGGATGGTGGTAGTGATACAAAAAAATCTGCTGCTGCTGCATACAGGAGAATCCGAAACAGGCTGAGGATTGTCAACTACAGTGCCTCTTATATTAGAAGGGAACTCCATGCAAGACACCTCATTATTACTTTAGTGTTCAATTCAATAGTGGGACCGAAATCTTAATAAGGGGTAGTAGGAAGGGGTAATAAACAATCCATACTAGTACTAGTCATAATGCATCATAGGTACTGTGATAGTAGTGCAGAGATACTGTGATGGTACTAGTTATAGTAAATAGATACTGTAATAGTACCAGTCGTAGTGACTATATACTGTCATAGTACCAGTCGTAGTGACTATATACTGTAATAGTACCAGTCGTAGTGAATATATACTGTAATAGTACCAGCTGTAGTGCCTAGATACTGTAATAATACCAGTCGTAGTGAATATATACTGTATATATACTGTAATAGTACCAGTCATAGTGAATATATACTGTAATAGTACCAGTCGTAGTGACTATATACTGTAATAGTACCAGTCGTAGTGACTATATACTGTAATAGTACCAGTCGTAGTGAATATATACTGTAATAGTACCAGCTGTAGTGCCTAGATACTGTAATAATACCAGTCGTAGTGAATATATACTGTGATAGTACCAGCTGTAGTGCCTAGATACTGTGATAGTACCAGCTGTAGTGCCTAGATACTGTGATAGTACCAGCTGTAGTGCCTAGATACTGTGATAGTACCAGCTCTAGTGCCTAGATACTGTGATAGTACCAGCTCTAGTGCCTAGATACTGTGATAGTACCAGCTCTAGTGCCTAGATACTGTGATAGTACCAGCTCTAGTGCCTAGATACTGTAATAGTACCAGCTGTAGTGCCTAGATTCTATGATAGTACCAGCTGTAGTGCCTAGATACTATGATAGTACCAGCTGTAGTGCCTAGATACTGTGATAGTACCAGCTACAGAGTTTAGATCAGGGGTGTAGCTATAGGGGAAGCAGATGTTTGGGGCCCAGACCCACAAGGGGCCCCCTCAGGGGGGAGACTAAAAGATTTTATTGTCAGGGCCCCCTCAACAGTATTATACAATGACATTATATACAGTGACACTATGGGAAACGGATGGAGCGGCTGTCAGGCCTTGTCTGGGAGAGTTCAATCTTGACTAGCCACAAGAGTGAGGGTTGCATGTGAGTTGGGGGTTGCGAAGAAGTTTCTGGGGGGCCCCGTTCAAAAATTTGCTGTGGGGCCCAGTTAGTTGTAGTTATGCCACTGGTTTAGATACTGTGATAGTATCAGCTATAGAGCTTAGATGGTGTGATACTAGCTGTAGTGCCTAGATACTGTGATAGTACCAGCTGTAGTGCCTAGATACTGTGATAGTATCAGCTATAGAGTTTAGATACTATGATAGTACCGGCTGTAGTGCCTAGATACTGTGATAGTATCAGCTATAGAGCTTAGATACTATGATAGTACCAGCTGTAGTGCTTAGATGGTGCGATACTAGCTGTAGTGCCTAGATACTTTGATAGTACCAATCATAGCAAGAGGAGTCTATTCTGACCACAGCAGGGGAGAAGATGTGTGAGACAGTGAGAGAGTTCCTGCAGACCAGGCCCAAGCTCAGAAAAACCTCAGTCTCCGAGGTTGCAGATGCCAAAGTAGCAACTTTGCTATCAAGCAGCTGCTGAGAGAAAGAGAAAAGAAGGTCTAGAACAGAGATCTCAAACTCGTGGCCCTCCAGCTGTTGTAAAACTACAACTTCCATCATGCCAGGAGAGCCTACAGCTATTGGGGCATGCTGGGAGTTGTAGTTTTACAACAGCTGGAGGGCCACGAGTTTGAGATCTCTGGTCTAGAACATAACAGGCAGTGCAAGCTTCAGGGAGCAGGGTACTTGCTCATTTGTAGCACAAGAGACTTTGCTGCTGTGGAAAGGATTTTTCCGGCACCTACCACGCTTCGGGATGGACTGGTCATCCATGTCTTGCAACCTCCAACCCTCAGTCTGGGAATTGCAGAAAAACTTAACTAGTACCCTCTGTGGTTCTGTTGAGAGACTGCAAAGTGTCCTTAGAGAGAGGGCCAGGGAGTACTACCATCATTGTTGCCTCATATAGACTATTGGGAGACACTGTAATATACTTTAGAACTGTGCCTTTTTCAACTCAGTAAAGAAAGACTTTATTTATTGCAACCAAAGGGCCTGGCTGTTGACTCCACCATCCATCTGCCACCCTGTACACCTGCTTTCCTGCTTGTACCCATCTACCTAACACCAGGGGTATTCCAACTACCACCAGACAGAAGCACCAGTACCAGCGCGCGCCCTTTTTATCACCGCAAGGCCCCAGGGAGCACCAGAGTGGAGTCTGCCACCGCAAACTGTAAGTACAGCTTCCAACATCATAGCCACTACTGATCCTCCCATTACAAGTCAGACTCATAAACACTAACTGGATACCTGCAAGGAGAACCACTACCTCCCAAGAGCTGGTTTAGGATGGGTAAAGGTCAAGAATTCTGGAGACAAAGCTCTGTATCAACCATCCAGTTAAATATTAAATTCTGTCTGCCTGTGGCCACCACTAGGGGGAGCTCGCTGCACACAGACAAAATTCCATTGAACTTAATAATAAATCTGCATGAAATGAGCTCCATCTAGTGGCAACAGAAAGAATTGTATCCTTGCATTGAATTATATTGTATTATACTATATTTTATAATAAGATACATTACATTATAAAATCATCCTTTGCTGTTTTTGACTTTGGCATTGCTGCTACAACAATTTCATATTGATGCAGGCAATAAATAATGTGGGCTAATCAATCTGCTTGTTAGCAGATATAGTACAGTTCTATTCCAATTCAAGTAAGTGCCTGTAACATTGATTGATATCACCCATCCAATATTCCATCCTATGTAACTATAATCCTACCACTGTCAGTTTTTATGACATTTAAACTTGAAATAACACCCTAGCTGCGGAGAATGTTCTTACAACCTTAAAGTGAATGCTCTTTTCGCCATTTTTTTTAAATACGTGTGGATTAATTTCTTAAAATATCTTTACAGGGGTCAAATCTCGGATTTCTGGTACAGAGACCTACGAATCCTCTGAATAGACATCCAGTCAAATGATAAAATTCTGTCTGTCTGCATCCACCACTAGGGGGAGTACAGGAGCTTAGCACATACTGTTAATATATTAAACTTATGTTTTAGACTAATTCATCATCAATCATTACCTAATATAATGTCAATTTCACATATTTACCATTCAGTATTTATAAAAGTAGTTTTCTTCCTCTGCTACCCACTGTGTTCCTCATAAGTTACCATGGCTTTGACCTGTAGTTCTGAGCCTTTGTTAGGTCGAGCATGCTCAGTGTGTTGCTATCAGTTCTCTAGCTAAATGTCAGTGTGCTGCTGATTACTGGGTAGAGGGGGTGTGACCGGACTGTGATATCAGGCAGCCAATCAGCAAACATCAACACTCATGAACAAGCAGAAACTCACAGCAGGAAAGCAAGGCATTGTGGGGATTGTAGTTTTGTGAGGGAAGATCAGTCACCATGATACTCTCAGTGTGCTGCAGGCTTACACAGGAGCTAGACTAATGGATTGCAAGGTAAAATTAAGCTCTGTTATATGTACAGGTATGGATTCTGGTTATATGTACAGGTATGGGCTCTGGTCATATGTACAGGTATGGGCTCTGGTTATATGTATAGGTATGGGTTCTGGTTATATGTACAGGTGTGGGTTCTGGTTATATGTACAGGTATGGGTTCTGGTTATATGTATAGGTATGGGTTCTGGTTATATGTATAGGTATGGGTTCTGGTTATATGTATAGGTATGGGTTCTGGTTATATGTATAGGTATGGGTTCTGGTGATATGTATAGGGATGGGTTCTGGTTATATGTATAGGGATGGGTTCTGGTTATATGTATAGGTATGGGTTCTGGTTATATGTATAGGTATGGGTTCTGGTTATATGTACAGGTATGGGTTCTGGTTATATGTATAGGTATGGGTTCTGGTTCTATGTACAGGTATGGGCTCTGGTTATATGTACAGGTATGGGCTCTGGTTATATGTACAGGTATGGGTTCTGGTTATATGTACAGGTATGGGCTCTGGTTATATGTATAGGTATGGGTTTTCTGGTTATATGTACAGGTATTGGTTCTGGTTATATGTATAGGTATGGGTTCTGGTTATATGTACAGGTGTGGTTCTGGTTATTGTACAGGTATGGGTTTCTGGTTATATGTACAGGTGTGGGTTCTGGTTATATGTACAGGTATGGGTTCTGGTTATATGTACAGGTATGGGTTCTGGTTATATGTACAGGTATGGGCTCTGGTTATATGTATAGGGATGGGTTCTGGTTATATGTATAGGTATGGGCTTCTGGTTATATGTATAGGTATGGGTTCTGGTTATATGTACAGGTATGGGTTCTGGTTATGTACAGGATGGTCTGGTTATATGTATAGGTATGGGTTCTGGTTATATGTACAGGTATTGGGTTCTGGTTATATGTATAGGTATCGGTTCTGGTTATATGTATAGGTATGGGTTCTGGTTATATGTACAGGTATGGGTTCTGGTTATATGTATAGGTATGGGTTCTGGTTATATAGGTATGGTTCTGGTTATATGTACAGGTATGGGTTCTGGTTATATGTACAGGTATGGGTTCTGGTTATATGTACAGGTATGGGGTCTGGTTATATGTACAGGTATGGGTTCTGGTTATATGTATAGGTATGGGTTCTGGTTATAGTACAGGTATGGTTCTGGTTATATGTATAGGTATGGGTTCTGGTTATATGTACAGGTATGGGTTCTGGTTATATGTATAGGTATGGGCTCTGGTTATATGTACAGGTATGGGTTCTGGTTATATGTACAGGTATGGGCTCTGGTTATATGTACAGGTATGGGTTCTGGTTATATGTATAGGTATGGGCTCGGTTATATGTATAGGTATGGGTTCTGGTTATATGTATAGGCAGGGGTTCTGGTTATATGTATAGGTATGGGTTCTGTTATATGTACAGGTGGGTTGGTTATATGTAAGGTTGGTCTGGTTATATGTACAGGTATGGGTTCTGGTTATATGTATAGGTATGGGTTCTGGTTATATGTATAGGTATGGGTTCTGGTTATATGTATAGGCAGGGGTTCTGGTTATATGTATAGGTATGGGTTCTGGTTATATGTATAGGTGTGGGTTCTGGTTATATGTATAGGTATGGGTTCTGGTTATATGTATAGGTATGGGTTCTGGTTATATGTATAGGTATGGGTTCTGGTTATATGTATAGGTATGGGTTCTAGTTGGGTCACAGCTTGCAGCCTTAATGCGGTTTTTTCAAAAATTAAGTTACTTTACCGGAATACCCCTTTAAGCTCAATAATAACACAGTATGCAGGAAGCTCGTGAGCTCCCCTTAGTGGTGGCTGCAGCCAGAAATTAATTTATTCAACTGTCTATGGAGGGGTTTTAAGGCCGTGTATCAGAATACAAAGCTCTGATACAGTTTTAATCATTCTTATACCTCATTAGACATTTAATTGACATTTTAAAAAACATCAATTTTTGCCTATGACTCACTATTATACTTCAGACAATTTTTGTGTAGACTAGATGAGTCTCCAAACCAGAAGATGAAAGGAATAGTGAAGTCCCCCAAAAATGAGACATATTCTTAGTGGTAATTATGAATCAGTAATGGTGGAAGCTTGGGCAGGGGTGTACATACCATACCTTGAAGCCCTTATGACCTATGGAGTGAGGGGGTCCAGTCCTAGTTGGTCCCATCTTTTTTTTTTGCTATTGAGTCCTGAGAATATGAATAAATCTGGTCTCGAAATGCGTTGGTCAGGGGTAAACCCAACAACTCATGGATCTTGTGCAAATATAATCTGTGTGCTCCCTTCTGCCAAGATATCACAACTTATATATTCTCCTATTTAGAATTGTCATAGGTATCAAGCAGGTGGATGGATTTGACATAGAGAGAAAGCTGGAAATAGATTCTAAGCAATCCCCTGGTTTTCACTTGTTAAGAAATCCCCAGGTTACAGCCACATAATGCTCTATTGTCAACAACTGATGTGTCACTGGCTGGAAAAACCTGTACACAATACAAAATTGGTAGAGGTTGATCTCAAAGGTCAGGACTGGCAGAGTTCAGGCAATACAGCAGATAGGAAAGTCAAGGCAGGCAGTGGTCAGGCAAAATACGATCAAGACAAACTGGGTTACAAAAAGAAGTAGCGAAACAAAATATAACCCTAGCATGGGACTAGAACACAATGGTAACTGTTTCTCTAACCCAGAGTAAAGGGGTAGGGTGTGTTAAATAGCTCAGAGATTCAGGAAGTATGCAGAATGAGAAGAGTATTGGTGCACACTAATCCCTTAGGAAGTCAGGATCAGCATGCATGCTAGGAGCAACACTAGACATCCCAGGAAGTCATGATCTACAGCAATCACAAGAGCAAAAAAATGTAGGAAAAGAGACTCCATGCAGAGCTGAGAGGATGTCATACAGAGTGGTGGAGAAGCTGGGGATGGTAGCAAGAGTGGGGTACATGCTATTTAAAAAATATATAATTATAGAAAAAAAAATTATCACTCCAGAAAATGGCTAGACAGTTTTAAAGGGGTTGTCTCACTTCAGCAAATAGCATTTATCATGTAGAGAAAATTAATACAAGACACTCCCTAATGTATTGTGATTGTCCATGTTTCTTCCTTTGCTGGTTGGATTCATTTTTCCATCACATTATACACTGCTCGTTTCCATCGGTCATGTCAAACCAGTTTAATCAGTTTCTATGAGAAGGTAAGTTCTAGACTGGACCGCGGTGAATCAATGGATGTCGTATATCTGGACTTCTCCAAAGCATTTGACACAGTAACACATAATAGGTTAGTATATAAAATGAGAATGCTTGGCCTGGGAGAAAATGTCTGTATGTGGGTAAGTAACTGGCTCAGTGATAGAAAACAGAGGGTGGTTATTAATGGTACATACTCAGATTGGGTCACTGTCACTAGTGGGGTACCACAGGGGCCAGTATTGGGCCCTATTCTCTTCAATATATTTATTAATGATCTTGTAGAAGGCTTGCACAGTAAAATATCAATTTTTGCAGATGACACTAAACTGTGTAAAGTAATTAACACAGAAGAGGACAGTGCACTGCTACAGATGGATCTGGATAGACTGGAGGCTTGGGCAGAGAAGTGGCAGATGAGGTTTAACACTGACAAATGTAAGGTTATGCATATGGGAAGGAATAATGCAAGTCACCAGTACATACTAAATGGTAAAACATTGGGTAACGCTGACATGGAAGGACCTAGGAATTTTAGTGAACAGCAAACTAAGCTGTAGAAACCAGTGTCAGACAGCTGCTGCCAAGGCCAATAAGATAATGGGTTGCATTAAAAGAGGCATAGATGCCCGTGATGAGAACATAGTCCTGCCACTTTACAAATCACTAGTCAGACCACACATGGAGTACTGTGTACAGTTCTGGGCTCCTGTGAACAAGGCAGACATAGCAGAGCTGGAGAGGGTTCAGAGGAGGGCAACTAAAGTAATAACTGGAATGGGTGGACTACAGTACCCAGAAAGATTATCAAAATTAGGGTTGTTCACTTTAGAAAAAAGATGACTGAGGGAAGATGTAATAACTATGTATCAATATATCAGGGGTCAGTACAGAGATCTCTCCCATCATCTATTTATCCCCAGGACTGTGACTGTGACGAGGGGACATCCTCTGCGTCTGGAGGAAAGAAGGTTTGTACATCAAACATAGAAGAGGATTCTTTACGGTAAGAGCAGTGAGACTATGGAACTCTCTGCCTGAGGAGGTGGTGATGGTAAGTTCACTAAAGAGTTCAAGAGAGGCCTGGATGTATTTCTGGAGGTAATAATATTACAGGTTATAGTTACTAGAGAGGGGTCGTTGATCCAGGGAGTTATTCTGATGTCTGATTGGAGTCGGGAAGGAATTTTTTCCCCTAACGTGAGGAAAATTGTCTTCTACCTCACAGGGTTTTTTACCTTCCTCTGGATCAACTTGTAGGAAAACAGGCTGAACTGGATGGACAGAGGGCTTTTTTCGGCCTTATAAACTATGTTACTATGTTACTATGTTACGACCACTCTGCAACCCATCAGTGGTGGTTGCGCTTGTACATTACAGGAAAAAGTGCCGGCCTCTCTGGTGATCAGGACTGTGGGAGTGGCTATAGGCCAGTGCATTTTCTATAGTGTGCAAGTATGACCACCAATGCTGGATTGCAGGGTGGTCGTACCTATGGAAACAAGTTGTGTATAATTTGATGGAAAAAGGAATCCAGCCAGCAAAGGAAGCAATATGGAGAATCACAATACATTAGTAAGTGCCTTGTATTAACTTCCTCTACATGATAAATGCCATTTGCTGAAGTGAGACAACCCCTTTAAGTTTTCTGCAGTTTTAAGTTTCCCTGGTCTGGGTAGGTGAAGGTGTTAATAATAATATCCCTGGTCTTCTAGAGCACTGAACATATTAAATGCAATATCTCTGTTGAGAGCTGTGGTCGATGATTCCTATTCAGAATGGTCCCGGGTTATAAGTGGTGACCCCAAGGTTCAGTGCTGGCTCCTCTATTATTTAATTTATTTATTAATGATATTGAGGATAGGATTAATAGCACCATTTCTATTTTTGCAGATGACACTAAGCTATGTAGTACTGTGCAGTCTATGGAAGATGTCCATAACCTACAAGCTGACATGGTCACTGATTGTTTGGGCATCAACTTGGCAAATGAGGTTCAATGTGGATAAATGTAAAGTTGGCGTTATAGAGAGAGATTTTATTGAGCAGCTCACTGGCTATACTAAATTTTTAATTACATGCAATAACATTACAGTATTCAGATCCTAGTGCTGATTTGAAAAATGTAGAATATGTTTTGTGACTCAACCAATTTAATAGTAACATCCCTGGTGGGCTAGATCAGTGAAGAGGTTAACACTGGCCTGAGGGCGGAAGGCCTCCTTCCTCTGGCTCCTCTGTAGTAGGCAACTTTCTATATGAACCTTCCCAGAGGCATAACTAGAAATGACTGGGCTCCACAGCAAATTTTTGAATGGGACCCCCCGGCAACTTTTTCACAACTTCCTCGTCCCGTGCAACCCCCACTCCTGTGGCTAGTCAAGATCGTTCTCTCAGACCAGGCCCGGCAGCTGCTCCGTTCATTTCCTACAGTGTCTCTGTATATAATGTCATTGTATAATACTGTATAATAATGTTGCAGAGGCCCTGACAATAACATTTTTTAGTCCTCCCCCTAGGCGGGGGTCCCTTCTGAGTGTAGGCCCGCAGCAGCCACTTCTCCTGCTTCCCCTATAGCGACGCCCCTGAACCTTCCCTCTCTTCTATAAATACTACTGAGCCGAGGGCATAAAATAAAAGATACAGGATTTATATCGCTCAGACATGGACTTTTAACAGTTCGTTTTAAGTAAAGAAACGAAGATTTACGTGAGAGGAACATGAAGAAGAAAAGAGGCATGAGGCATGAGGCGCAAGCAAGCAAGTTATAAGCTGCTGACATGACAGGACGAGAACATTGTACGGCAGAAAATAACATTCATTTGCAAAGCTCTTATCATGTAAATGTGACACGATGGATTTTAGAATTCCCCTGAATAGGAAAAAACAAAGCTCTCAAATTATACCTTTCCCCTTCTCCCCGGCAGATATGCCTTCAGCTGCCTTGTTATCTGACACGAGGAAGACGTAGAATGAACAGAAACAAAGGGGCAAAAATATATCAACAAAATAACACAGAGAAAAACTACAACACAAACTCATGAGCAGCACATCACCAGCTCCTTTCTCTGTCATTTTTGCAAAATCAAGGCAAAAAAGTTGCAGTGAAGAACATATCTCTAGAGAGACGTGTCTAGGCCATGATGAGAGCCGCCTGTAGGGTTGTGCCTCCCTTCCGGATGTATAAGCCACCACAAATCTTAATATTTATGGTACATCAGTACTGGGCTGTTTCCATCTGCAATATGCTGCCCCCAGGGCCAGTCGTATCCCAGGTTTACAGGAATGCCGAGTGGTGTGGTGTGGTCCAACAGTTTCTGTGTGTCACGGTGTTCCCACCTGGATACTGTCGCTCCCCAGGGTTAGGCTCGAAGCAATAAAGGGCAGAGTAATGGTGGAAGTGGAGAAATAGTTGAGTCCAGACTTTTATAAAGTTCAAAAGCTTTACTTAAAGGAGTCATGGTGCTCTATGAGCTGCTTCCCTCTGGAGGGACTATTGCTCTCAGGAGGGGGAACTTTCCCTTCGCTGCTACATCTTGGCAAGTCTTTTCAGCTCCACTGTCTAGACTAGACTGGAATAAACTAGAACTGTAACCCCTCCCTTTGGTAGGAAACAGGATTGGCCCACTTCTGCCCAAAAGGGGGAGAATGGAATGGTAAGTGCCATTCTATCTAAGTATAGAAGGATCTCTATGCCATATATGTTGCCACCTGCTGGTGAACCAGGCACAGTAGATGAACATAACCGTTACATAGCAAGATTACGAATGCATAATGTAGGAGGACCTGAAATAAATACACAGATTACATTATTGTTGCTTATTTAAGGGTGTAGGAATGGTAATACCACTCTGGGGTATTACACATCTGCACCAGAGGCTCAGTAAATACTGCTGAAATATGACGGACACCTTGGTGGAACCCGAAGGATCCCATAAGTCATAAGTAGAGATGAGTGAATTTCTTGGAAATTCGATTCGGCTGATTCGCCAAATTTTACAAAAAAATTTGCTTCATTACGAATTACTTCGCCACGAAGCGCATTTTTTTGTACGAAGTGGGTGCAATGACAGGGAGCTGCGATAGCGCCGCCCCCGTCATTGTACCCCTCAGATGCCGTGTTCATACATGATGGTGGCGTCTGAGTGTGAAAACAGTGTAAAATAGACATTAAAAAATACATTAAATCAAACTTACCTCCTCCATTTGCTCGCGACGGGCCGGCCGCCGCCACCTTGCTTGAAGATCTGGAGCGAAATCTCATGCGGCGCGAGATTACGTCATCACACCGGCCAGCATGGTGACGTCATACGTCACTACGTGCGGGATTTCGCCCGGGATCTTCAATCAAGATGGCGGCTGGCGGCCCGTCGCAAGCAAATGGAGGAGGTAAGCATGGATTTTTTGTTTTTTTTGCTCTATTTCAGGATAAATCGATTTGCCGACACGAAGCACAAGGAAATTCAGCTTCGAGGCGAATCAAATTTATCCTGAAATTCGGAACGAATTTCACTTCGTGGGATTCGATTCGCTCATCTCTAGTCATAGGTGTCCATCAAGTGCTGGCGGTATCTGTTGTGCCACCGATCCATGACAGCATTATGGCTTCTGTTATAAACAGAAGACGTAACGCAGATGTGAAGATTATTTTTTAAATTGCTTTGCGGGATCGTTACATATTCCACAGAAGGGCACAGTACTTGACCACATTGCATAATCATATACACTCACCGGCCACTTTATTAGGTACACCATGCTAGTAACGGGTTGGACCCCCTTTTGCCTTCAGAACTGCCTCAATTCTTCGTGGCATAGATTCAACAAGGTGCTGGAAGCATTCCTCAGAGATTTTGGTCCATATTGACATGATGGCATCACACAGTTGCCGCAGATTTGTCGGCTGCACATCCATGATGCGAATCTCCCGTTCCACCACATCCCAAAGATGCTCTATTGGATTGAGATCTGGTGACTGTGGAGGCCATTTGAGTACAGTGAACTCATTGTCATGTTCAAGAAACCAGTCTGAGATGATTCCAGCTTTATGACATGGCGCATTATCCTGCTGAAAGTAGCCATCAGATGTTGGGTACATTGTGGTCATAAAGGGATGGACATGGTCAGCAACAATACTCAAGTAGGCTGTGGCGTTGCAACGATACTCAATTGGTACCAAGGGGCCCAAAGAGTGCCAAGAAAATATTCCCCACACCATGACACCACCACCACCAGCTTGAACCGTTGATACAAGGCAGAATGGATCCATGCTTTCATGTTGTTGACGCCAAATTCTGACCCTACCATCCGAATGTCGCAGCAGAAATCGAGACTCATCAGACCAGGCAACGTTTTTCCAATCTTCTACTGTCCAATTTCGATGAGCTTGTGCAAATTGTAGCCTCAGTTTCCTGTTCTTAGCTGAAAGGAGTGGCACCCCGGTGTGGTCTTCTGCTGCTGTAGCCCATCTGCCTCAAAGTTCGACGTTACTGTGCGTTCAGAGATGCTCTTTCTGCCTACCTTGGTTGTAACGGGTGGCAATTTGAGTCACTGTTGCCTTTCTATCAGCTCGAACCAGTCTGCCCATTCTCCTCTGACCTCTGGCATCAACAAGGCATTTCCGCCCACAGAACTGCCGCTCACTGGATGTTTTTTCTTTTTCGGACCATTCTCTGTAAACCCTAGAGATGGTTGTGAGTGAAAATCCCAGTAGATCAGCAGTTTCTGAAATACTCAGACCAGCCCTTCTGGCACCAACAACCATGCCACGTTCAAAGGCACTCAAATCACCTTTCTTCCCCATACTGATGCTCGGTTTGAACTGCAGGAGATTGTCTTGACCATGTCTACATGCCTAAATGCACTGAGTTGCTGCCATGTGATTGGCTGATTAGAAATTAAGTGTTAACGAGCAGTTGGACATGTGTACCTAATAAAGTGGCCGGTGAGTGTATTTACAGACACTCAAGGAAGGCACATACACTTAGTGGTTGCCAGTCTCTTTAAAAGAACATTACTCTTGGTGGTTCTCATGGTGAGACACAGGCAGAATCCTTAACTATTTAGAATACATATTCTAGTCCAAAGTGAGACCTACCTGCTTTTGGGGTAATGGGTCCCTGGTGTCTAGCTTGGGGTCTCCACACATTTACAGCTACAACACCTACCTGAGACGTTACCCCTCCTGCTGCTCAAGTGTTCCCAGAAGCTGACACATGGACCAGGACATTGGCTCCTTTTTGGCCTGGCGGTACTAACCTTTCTCCTGCTCCCTCCTCTTAAGAGGATTTGGTTCTCACCTGGTAGGATCTGCATCCATCTCATCTCTTGCCTTCACAGCCCTGGCAACCACTGCTCATGTGCTTTGCCAAGGACTATTTTGCAGATCTGGTCTCTGATGTACCCCTGGCTTGTAATGCATAGTTTCTGTCTGTACTGTACCACTTTTCATGCAGGGTGCCCACTCCTCTGTCCTGGCGTGTATGCGTAAAGGTTTGCCTTCAGCTGCAGCAGGCCATATTCAGCGTTCACCCCCAGCAGGGTGGAAGTGGGGGGGGGTTAATGCACTGCATGTGTCTCATAACCACACTAAGGAGCACGGCATCAGGCTAGCCTCTATATCAGGGCCTCTCCTACTCCTTGCATCACACAAAGGGGGCAACATTTTCTGTAGAGTGGGGCACTGTTCCAATTTGCGGTACTACCATCTAGTGGCTTGTAATCCACAGTTTCTGTCTGTACTGTACCACTTTTTATGCAGGGACCCACTCCTCTGTCCTGGCATGTATTCTTAAAGGTTTGCCTACAGCTGCAGCAGGTCATATTCAGCGTTCACCCCCAGCAGGGTGGAAATGTGTGTGTGTGCGTGGGGGGGTTAATGCACTGCATGTGTCTCATAGCCACACTAAGGAGCATGGCATCAAGCCAGCCCTTATATCAGGGACCCTCTACTCCTTGCATCACACAAAGGGGGCAACAATTTCAGTAGAGCAGGGCACTGTTCCAATTTGCAGTTCTATCATCTAGTGGCTGGATAACATCACTACAGGTTTTATAGTTCTGTAATATTGATGGCCATAAATGTCAGATCAATCAGCTGTTTGAAAAGGGCTGTTGTACTCAGCAACAGGCGCAGGTCCATCAGATCTCCATACACTGGGTAATGGTCGTGAATGGTATTGCAGCACTGTCCCCATTCCTGGCCACTCTTATTCTTCCTGTGACTAGGCTATGATTAAAAGACAATCATCCACGACCACCAGGCACCAACTGCAGTCAAGAAAAGTGAAGAGTCCACCATTATGCATGCAAAAAAGGCATAACCAAGCTAATAAGCCCTGCCCAAACTTCTGCTCATCGACTTTCTACCTAACAGGATCCAGTAGTAGTACCTCAATGGGGTGGCCAGGTGCCTTGTCGCAATCAGTTCCCAGATTCTGTTCTTATTTAGGCTTCTTGGGTAAAGGATACTGTAGCTTTAGTTCCAAGTCCTGTACATAGTGGCATCCACCTGGTAGTGTGTTCCCTGTCACGTCCTGGCTGTATATAACAATAGGCCCTAGGTACATGGCAATATGATAGCTTCATGCAGGAACTGGATAGTTAAAGGGGTTGTCCAAGTTATGAAAAAAATATATAGCACTGTAAATCTGATGGGCAGCAATATATAACTAAGTTAAACAAGTTTTAGGCCCTTTCTGGCTCTTTGTTTACCTGCAATAACAACAATCTCTGCCCCTCCCCCTGCTCTGCAAAGGGAGTGAATACAAGTGCTGCCCTGAGTGGTATGTCTGCCTGCTAGGATAATCAGCAGCATGTTGTATGTGTAGGACTTCAATTACCAGCTGTACAATGACACTACTGATACAGTACATACAGGAACTTCCCCCTACCTTTCTTGTGCAATTCTCTGCAGAATCCTCTGTCAGCTCCTGTGCCCAGCATTTGTCTCCTCACTGCCTGCAGCTACTCAGTAAAGCTTTCAGCTCTGAGTCTGCTGCTGAAGGGGTTAATGTTTTATCTGAAAAAATACAGGGAAAGAGCAGAGGGCAGTGCAGGGGGGCGTGGCCAGCACAGTGCAGGGGGCGTGGCCAGCATAGTGACTTCTTGTGTATAGACTCTTATCTGCTTGTACACGAAACATCAGCAGCCTTCCTTCTCAGTGGTGTCACCAGTGGTCTATATAAACTTTGTTCCTGGCTCTGGATGAGGCCTGATGATAAGGTATTCTTTTCCTAGCATGTTCTGCACAGTGTTTGGTGAATTATGGTCTTCTCTTGTTGCTGACCTCGGGTTCTTTTCTTATGCTCATCTTCTATTGCCACTTGTACTTTTGCCTAGTATTCGTAGCTTCACATGGTACCGGCTTTGGCTTTTTCTAGGCTTCACTTGCTTTCATCATTCCACATTAGGGCCCCTACACACAGGAATTTGTCTTGCAGCTTGGAGGGTCCATCGTTGCTAGCGTTATGTAACATCTGGTATATCTACTCATCACAGGTGGAGAATAAGGGGAGATGAGACCACATATGTGGCTTTCTTCATTCAAGTCTATGGGATCCACAGAAACAGTCAAGCCAGCTTCTGTGTCCACCACTGCATTTCTTCTTTGTCTGTATGGTCATCTTGCCTGACTAAACAGGGGTCAAGGACCCCCATTATCTCTTTAGATGGAGATCCTGTGAACATTCCGTAAACATATCAGTCTTCCAGTTTTCAACTGGTCTGCAAGGTTGATGTTCTTGTTCACCCATCAAACAGTTCCCTATATTTCAGCTTCCTAAACCCTTGTGAGGGCTGTTGCAGAGTAAAAAGGAAAAAAACAGTGCAGCAGCACTCTGCAAGCAGGGCTGTTGCAGAGTATGTATGGGTTTATTGGAACATGTGTGCAATAACTGAAGGTCACCTTACATGGTGAATGGCACAGACAGGAAAAAGAAATCAGTGAGTTCACCTCAATGTACAGGAAATACAACACATCATGGAAATGCATCAGACTACAAGTGAGCATTAGTAACAGCGACATCTAGTGTCATAACAATAAACTGCAGTCAATCCAGCAGAAGTCACTCCAGCAATAGACTAAGCTGTAAGTTGTTGTATCTCCAACAAGGGTGACACAGGAAAGGTGGTATATTGGGATCAAGGTGAATTTATTTAGGTATTGAGTGAATTTATAACAATTAAATTAAGGGAAATGCAGCATCAGAAACTCCACAAATTTCCACATAATCAATAACATATTTCAGGTCTCACATTAGCCCCTTGAGTAGTCACAATAGGTTGGGATCTACTATTTTCTGCGGCTCACTTGTCAGCTTCGCTGTGTAGAATGGGACAGAATGAGCAGAAGGACATCAACCACTAGAGGCAAGTGATTTATTGGAGGCAGAGACCGAAAAACATAGTTTAAGCTGCGATGGATCCATCACATAAACATCAGCTTAGACCCAAGGGCAGGGGTATAACTACCATAGCTACATGGGGCCCAGGGAAAGTGGGGGTCCAGTTATGATCATCCCCTCTTCTACTGGAGGTGAAAACTTGGTCAGGACTTTACCCTGTAAAGAAACAACTTCTAGCAAATGAAGCAGTGGAAAAAATGACCCTATGGTCTTTGAAAAGGGTTTAGGCAGAAACCCTCCTGTCCTGTGTGGGGGGGTCTGGTTTGATCCTTGCTATGGGGCTTACTTCTCTATGTATGCCACTGCCCAAGGGCCCCATTGTCTGTCAATGGTTCTGTCACAATGTAAGTCATTTTACCAGATAAAAATATTTCTACACTGCACAATTTACTCTATGGAACCTGTAGATCTAGGTGGCCATGGTCTCCTGAATTACTCACAAAATGATGTTGTCAGCTGGATCTGAATTATTCTGTTCTTGTTTGGCATCATCATACGACGCTCAGTAACATCTCCCATTTAACACTGTGTGGGGACTGACAACAAACGATGCACATCACACATCCAGAACGTCTTTCTAGCGACTACCAGATGGTGGAGACACAGGATGAATGTCTAATATGTGTTCTGACATCTGCTGAAGCAGCTGTGTGCTAAATGTAAAACAAACCAGGCAGCCTCATGGAAAGATGGAGATATTACACGAGATGACAGTCTCAATTTCCGTAAGAAAAGTTTCTCCAGGGGAAAAAGGTGACCAGACGAAGTCTAGATGCGGTAGAACTACAACTCCAACAATGACCGGCAGACCATGCGACTGCTATGGGGCCCAGGGCAAGAGGGGGCCCAGTCTTAGTTGGGATCATCTCCTCGTCTACTGGAGGTGAAAACTTGGTCAGGACTCAACAACTTTTAGCAAATGAGGCAGTGGAAAAAGGGCCCAAGGGTCATTGAAAAAGATTTAGGCAGAAACCCCTCTGTCCTTTGTGGGGGGCTGGTTTGATCCTTGCTTTGGGGCCCTTACTTCTCTATGTACGCCACTGCCCATATCCTATACCCCCATATCATGTATAGCCAATATGGTTGATGTCCATTGATATGCCATACTTTCCAACTTTCCTGGAACATTTAGGAGGCTCACTAAAAAAGGGAGACCTCCTGAAAGAGTCAGGAAATGTCCCGGGTGCTTAGGAATCTTCATGGTCCCTCTCGGAGATTAGCTCCTAGTTGTGTGTGGTGCCGGGGCTGTGTCATCAGACACAGAATGGCGGCTAAGAACAGTGGAAGGGGCCATGACACCTTAAGTAGCAGGGCCTGAAAATATGGGGTGCGGCTTAGGTGAAAGGGGGATGGCTAG
Organism: Rhinella marina; assembly: GCA_900303285.1. NCBI lineage: Eukaryota > Metazoa > Chordata > Amphibia > Anura > Bufonidae > Rhinella > Rhinella marina. The sequence goes on along the minus strand of ONZH01024436.1, from coordinate 79,183 downwards.
CGCCAAAAATTTCCATCAACAAAGCAAGAAAGTTGGAACTTTGTACTATCCCAAAATGGTTCAGTCAGTGGAAGTTGGCTGCATTTATCAGATTGGGGCCTTTGAATGATGACAACCACCAGCAATCCGGGGTATCCTGGGCCCACCTTTGCGATGATCCTGAAGATCACCCTCCATGTGAAAGTGAAACCATGCCATAAGAAATAGACCATATGGCAAGTGGTGAGCTTTAAAGTCTTTGCTGGACCTTTGGGGGTCTCATTATTGAGTCTAGGCATACAGGAGAATCTATTAGTCTGATGGGCCCATCCAGACCACCAGCAGTAACTGAGTTAAGGAATGGTCCCTTCCACTATCCCTATTATCCCCCATCCTTCACTCTTTTTCTGTAAGCAACATCTAAACCTCATCCTGAGGCTTTTTTTATCAGTGGAAGCAAGACTTTTCCACTACAGATACTATACATCCTCATAGGTATGCAAAATTGAATGTCCTAATGTAGTATGGTTTATTGCTAAGAGAGTTAATGCTAACTACACGCTTTCACTGGTACAAATGATTGATATAGTTGTATTATGCAATTTATGATCCAAAAAGGCTGTATGTGGGAAGGAAATAGTCATCTGGCAGCCTTAGTGATAGTTGCCAGGTGGTGGGCTGGCCCTGCCCCCCTTGGTTACTGAGCCTTCTGGTGAACAGGCCAGAGTGAGGAGGTGTGTAGAGGCTGCTGATGAGTGAGCATGTATTGAAATTTATGCAGGGAAACATTATCCCTATGTAGGCTGCTAGAGAAGCAACTGTGCTAAGAAAAAAACCTCTGAGGGAGAGAAGCATTGAAGTTTGTACAGATGGTTGAGGACCGTTATAAAGGAACAGTGCGTGGATTATGACAGTAAAGGTAATATATGTTTCATGGCTTTGGACTTTACTGCATGTGGTTAGCTTTAGCCTGGTCATTGCCTCCACCATCCACCAGCCCTGTGTTTGTCCTCCTGCATTGCACCCTACTACCTATTCACCATCAAGGGCACCACAGTCACCACAAGGCAGAAGGTGTCAAAATACAGAGTGTGCCCTGAGGGGAAGAAGGGTTTTGCCCCTCCACTCACTACACACGCAGCCCCGGGAGACTATCACCTCCCTCGTAGCCAGTGCCACTACTCCCATCCTCTCTAAGGCCCCATTCAGACGGCCATATTATAGCGGACCCGCAATAATACGAGGGCCGCCCGGCGTGTGTTCCGCACCGCTCGGAACACACGCCAGGCGGCCCCATTCAAAATGCCTATACTTGTCCGTGCATGCGGACAAGTATAGGACATGCTTCATATTTTTCAGCGGAGCCGGGGCTCCCCGCTCCCATAGAGGTGAATGGGGCCGCATCTATTCCGCAATAATGCGGAATAGATGCGGCCCCATTCACACGGTCGTGTGAATGGGGCCTAAGACTATCACCATGCCTCTCCTGTGAGCCAGCACACTGCAATCTTGGTCAGATTATAAGTTACTAATTGGGGTTGTGAGCCCCTACTAGCCATGGACCACCAGGCACTACCTTAGTTAAAGAAGAATGCCCGCAAAAATTTTTATTCTCTGACCCGTTAGAAAGGTGCATGATATAATCTGTAGTGAATGTCATTTTCTTATCAGAGGCTGAAATTGAGAGTTTCCACTCTCTTCTTATTGTAGCTGGGTCATGTGACCAACTCCCTGACCTCCAACTGACCCAGGACAGGAAGCCAGTTACTTCCCTATTCATTCCTATGAGACTGAAAGTGAGGCTCCCATAGGAATACATAGAAAATTAGACTTCCTGTCCACACATAAGATGCTGTGTGAGTTGGTGAGTCTAATTCCTAGTCACATGACACAGATAAGAAACTTCAGGATGATATAACTCAAGAATTCAGCTACTGGTAAGAAAATGACATTCACTACAGATTACATCATGTACATTTCTAGCAGGACATGGAATAAAAATTTTTGCGGGAGTTCTTCTTTAACTGCAAGGTTTCAGAGTATTGACAATCATAAATTGTAACCTAACTTGACTTACCATATTCCTGCCACTCAACATGAACCTGTGGACCATCATATACATCAAGATAGCCACATAGACACAGGAACTGGTGGTGACTGACGGGCTGGATCCCCCTGTAATGGCCTGGATCAGACAACTCTTCCGTCTTCAGCCCATCAGCACCCTGTGACATGATCACAGGGTGCCAATTAATTGCCAAGACAGCTGATGACCTAATAAAGGTCCCTAGGTCTGCCATAGACTTTGAAAAACTGACAACCAATAAGGTTTTGGTACTAGGGAGAGGGGCATAAGCTTCTGGCAGACATGTCTGGTAGCAGCTTACCTTTCTTGAGAAGGAAACGGCAAGTTATGGAAATTCATCATGCCTGATCCTTCTGTTGGGGTATAGTTAAGACTCTTCTCTTATGGAAGGTCATACACATGAGATACCAATAGTTTGAACACTTACTTGGCCTACAATAGGGGAGGAACTAACGCCATAACAGCAAGGGGTCCCAGGTTCATTAGCCTTGGGCCTCCCCAGCTAGTACACACACAATAATAATGACTGGGAGGTGAGGCCCACCCGGTAATAGATGTCTGTCCATCTAGTATGTCCCAGGCCTTATTCCCCAGCCTGTGCTCTTCCCTGCTGGGCTGAGCACACGGGCTGAGAATCATCCCGAGCCGGTCCTTGGCCTGTGCACCTTCTAATCCCAGCAGGCATGATGACATCAGTACATGGATTCTGCTGCGGAGAGTGGGATGTGCTCCATTACTCGGGGGGAACTGGGCTAGGTGAGTATTAATGTTTAATTAATGTAACAGGACATAACTACTGTGGGGGCACTAAGGTGGCATAACATAGGGTCACTACTGTTTGGGGGCATTAAGGGGGAATATCTACTGAGTGAGGGCATTAAGGAGGCATAACTACTGTGTGAGGGCATTAGGGGGAATGACTACTTAAAGGGGGTACTAAGGGAGAATATCTACTTCTACTGAGTGTGGGGGCACTAAGGAGGCATAACTACTGTGTAGGTGAAGGGTTGTATAGCAATTGTGGGTGGTCTTGACTAGCTATAGGTGGGGGGTTGCAGGAAGTTGATCGGGGGAGGAAGGGGGGTTGAATTGTTCAAAAATTTGCTATGAGGCCCAGCCTTTACTATATGCATACTACATGAACACACATGCATGCTCAGCCTCATGTGTTCTAAAAGAGGGCAGGAGAGTTCGGTAATTTGCAACAAGGCGTATTAAAAACCAACTGCCTGATCTTTACAGTATCTCCCCCAACATCTGCAGTCAGGAGAGAGTCAGAAGACCTCGTACACCTTCAGCTTACTTTCCCCCCTAACCCTTGATTTGATATTGATGATGTAACTTGAGGATATGTCATCAATATCAGGATATAGCAGCATCAAGTTCTCTAAAGGGACAAAAAAGGAAAATGAAGTTAATGGGTTAATAATAATAATAATAATCTTTATTTATATATATATTTATATAACAGTCAATAATTAAAACAAGAAGAATGAGGACCCTGCTCGCAAGAGCTTACAATCTATGAGGATATAGGAGATAGGGTTCTCTCATCTTGCCGTTACTAAGGCAAGATGAGACTAAGATAAGACTAAGATCAGACTAAGTATGCACAGCTGAGCGGGCCTGTGTATACCTCGGAAACAGCAAAGCTTACTGTGCTATGATGGTTCAGTGGCTCCTACTCTCCTGGTGGTCGGGACTAAGGGCTCGTTCACATCAGCGTTATGCTTTCCGTTTGTTGTTTTCCGTTATAACATGGTTATAACGGAAAATAACGGAAACCATAAGACGGAAGTCAAAACGGAAGCCTTTAGAGGCATTCCGTTTTGATCCGTCATAATAGAAGCCTATGAGAATCATAACGGATCCGTCTGAGTTCCATTATGCAGAACAGAAAAAAAAGTCCTGTCAACAGGACTTTGTTTTCCGTCTTGCATAACGGGAACCAAATGGATCCGTTATGATTCTCATAGGCTTCTATTATGACGGATCAAAAACGGAATGCCTCTAAAGGCTTCCGTTTTGACTTCCGTCTTATGGTTTCCGTTATTTTCCGTTATAACCATGTTATAACGGAAAACACAAACGGAAAGCATAACGCTGATGTGAACGAGCCCTTAGTGTCATCTCGCCTCATAATGGCAAGTAGGACAAGCCCTTTAAAGATGACAACAAATAAATAAACCTCTTATTTATTTAAAAAAAAAATCATTTCATTATTTCTCTTTAGTTTTATAACTTCTCTTTTTATTTAGATGTTTTTGCTTTCCTATCGATAACCCATAGGTGACTGCCTGAACCACAAATGTAAGAGATGAACCATTGAACCTCCTGGATTTCTGCAGAGGTCATCTCCTTGTATATATTTTTTTGTTATGCCGGCCTTACATGCCCACTGCTGTCTCACCTACCCCAGTGGGTACTTACCTGGTCCCCTATGCTGTTTCTTTGGCGGTTCATGCCCCCTGGCATCCTGCTGCTCACTCCTGGCATGACTGTTCCAGTCTCTCTTTGCAGACTGAGGACACTTCCCACATTCTGCTGCCCATATGCTATCCAAAAATGTCACCCAACTTGTAAAGTACCGCTGAACACACACTTTGGTGTTCCCCAGCCAATGGTTGACCGCCTTATGATATTTAAGACACCTTCCCCATGTGGATAGAGTACAGTTGCGTAGCTAAAGGCTCATGGGCCCTGGTGCAAGAGTTCAGCTTGGGCCCCCCTTCCCTCAGTGCTTTGTGGCCAGGGGCAGATGAGCACATCGCCTTCGTGCTGTCTGAGGCAAACTGAAACAGCACCCCCCCATGCCAAATTCTTGACTTAACCCCTTTCCTGCAGCCAGAGGTGTAACTTGACCAGCATGCACTTTTTATAACACCAGTGTCTTCTTATGCACTACAAGGGTCTTTGGGCCCCCTCAGGTACCTGGGCCCGGTAATGACTGCTACCTCTACACCCCCTATAGCTACACCCCTATACCTGAGCAGTAGGCTCTAGTTGTCTAAAATCTTGCCAAGTTGCACCATTGGATTGTTTGCCTGTACATGTTCTGACTTCTGCCTGACTTCTGGATTTGACCTTTGCTGGCTGATTTCTGTATTGACCTAGAGTTGCCTGCCCTGACCCTTGGACTGTTTTTGGATTGCATATACTCTGCCTGCCCTGACCTTGGCCTGTTCCTGACTATGGTTTTGCCTGATCCCTAGGTGCTCCACACTGGTGTCATTTTGTTCAACAGCCTCCGAACAGAGACTACTCCAAGAGGTAGTGGCCTGGTGTCTCCCCTGAATCCAGGTCCCTCTAGAGGGGTCAAAGGTTGAAGACTGGGGAGGGGCTTAGATAGCATCCTTAGGAATAACCCCAAGCCAGATTTATCCAAGTATCATATCTGCTTCCCTAACATTTTTCATGCTTACCCAGTCTGAGAAAATTCATATACATGAGATATCAGATGATCCGGTAGCTACGGTTTAGGGGCATCGTAAGGGACAGCAGAAGGGGTTTCCGTATACTTCCCTGTGCTGACTGAGCCACTGAAGATCAATTTTCCCTCCATCCATGCCGGTAAAATGTTTGCCCCGGATAAGTGAAACAGATTTTGAATTTATTTAAAATTTCAATTTTATCTACAAATTTTTCTACCTGTCCAGAAAGATCTATCATGACCCTCTTGCCGGCCATATGTTATAGCTTATCAGGGTACAATATGTCTTCCATCATTCCAAATTCTAATTCACGAGGATTAAGAGACCCAGACAAGGGAATTACATGGGACTTAGAGATTAAAGTCTCAATAAGGATTCAGACAAATTTGTCTCGTGTTCCGTGGAAAAAATGATCTTCCCCTGTACGAACGCTGATAACATTATTTCTAAGACGGGATGCTTAGGGTCATGTGATTGTAGCCGTCAATGGTCGGATCTCAAATGATTCCTTCTATGCAGGGGTGCACCACCAATGAGGCCAGGTGAGGCAATTGCCTGAGGCTGCACCAGGTAGGGGCAAGAAGGGGGCAGCAGAAGGGCCATGGGCAATGAACTTTTTCATTGTAGCAAAGGGGTTAGGTTAAGAAAATGGCATTGGTGGGGGGCCCCGTTTCAGTTTTTGCCTCGGTGCACCCCTGCTTCTAGTCACTGATTTTCCTAGAGTTTCAACTCAGATACCAGTCGGGGCCCAAATTTTCATTCATTTCATTGGACTCCGGGCCCCTCATTTTTAGTAAATGTATGGTTCCCAGAGGTGATATCTCCCACCTAACGTGGTATTATGACCTGAAGATGGTCCTGGAAAAACCCATTTAAAGGTGTTTTCCACCATCAGAAGTAATTGCATATCATTGGCTTTACCTTCACCTCCTGATTAGTGGGGGGTCGACTGCTGGGACCCCCATTGATCCTCAGAATGAATGGGCCGCTCTGCTAGTTAAAGGAGAAATGCCACTGTGTCTATCCTGAGACAATGCCTGAGACAACAGAAACATATGATAAGATGTATGTCCTCAGCAGCTTGCTGATGGTTTCCAGAAATTTTTTACATTTTCGGATAAAATACATTTATAGTCACATGGTGGTACATAAGTCCCCTGGTTTCTCCCCATCCCATGGCCAGGTTAAATCATTTTGTAACAGGGGTGAAACAAAATGCATCACCTTTGACAAATTACTTTAATTTTTAAAGGGGTTGTCTGGAGACAGGTCATCAATATCTGATCAGCTGTTTGGAGAAACCATGGCCCTCTGGCAAGCGCTGCATCCTCCTTATAACTCACCAAGCACAGCTCCATACATTGTATAGTGGCTGTTCTTGGTATTGCAGCTTGAATGGTACCGAGGAACATGACGTCATTGGCTTAGGAAGAGGCGTCAGCGCCACTGAGCGCCACAGTCTCTTCAACTGTCTGATCGGCAGGGGTGCTAGGAGTTGGACGCCAATCGATCAGATATTGATCATGTATCCTGAGGATATGTCAACAATATAAAACAAAATTTGGGCCTAAGAAGAGGAGGCACAAGTCACAAATTCCTCTCCCTTCCAAACTCTCCCTAACCCAGACTAGAGCTAGGGGTGGAGCCAGTCCACACCTAAATTCCTACATTGTTAACCCTAACAATCCTAGTTACACTGGGTGAAAAATGACAATATCTCGGCAAGTAAACAAAACATAATTACCAAACTTTGTCAACTAATCTAACTCTTGATTGATTAAGCTATGACTAATATATGGACAATTTTAAATTTTCGGGTGGAAATCCCCTCTAAGTCTTATATGATTGATGCCGAATGATGTATTGGGGAGTTACCAGGATCTGTTAGAAATTCCCGACCCCACTTAACATTTTGAAAGATCAGTGCATTGTGTTATTTTGGGGTGAAGGTGCTCATTTTAGGGGTGTTATAAATGGCTGATCATCGCGCCTATAGTGTTAAATAAGGAAACAGGGCAGGTTTTACCTTTCGGAATGAAGAAGTAACATAGTAACATAGTTTATAAGGCCAAAAAAAGCCCTCCGTCCACCCAGTTCGGCCTGTTATCCTACAAGTTGATCCAGGGGAAGGCAAAAAAACCCTGTGAGGTAGAAGCCAATTTTCCTCACTAGGGAAAAAATTCCTTCCTGACTCCAATCAGACATCAGAATTACTCCCTGGATCAACGACCCCTCTCTAGTAACTATAACCTGTAATATTATTACCCTCCAGAAATACATCCAGGCCCCTCCTGATCTCTTATAGTGAACTTACCATCACCACCTCCTCAGGCAGAGAGTTCCATAGTCTCACTGCTCTTACCGTAAAGAATCCTCTTCTATGTTTATGTACAAACCTTCTTTCCTCCAGACGCAGAGGATGTCCCCTCGTCACAGTCACAGTCCTGGGGATAAATAGATGATGGGAGAGATCTCTGTACTGACCCCTGATATATTTATACATAGTTATTAGATCTCCCCTCAGTCGTCTTTTTTTCTAAAGTGAATAAGCCTAATTTTGATAATCTTTCTGGGTCCTGTAGTCCACCCATTCCAGCTATGACTTTAGTTGCCCTCCTCTGAACCCTCACCAGCTCTGCTATGTCTGCCCTGTTCACAGGAGTGATCCGTGTTTTATACTGTCATGAGTCAATGGGCTCCACGCGCAGCCAGACGACATCATGGGAAGTTTACTTGGCGTGGAGAGAAATCAGAAATGAACAAGTCACGGAAGGCTAAACAATGCAGAAATAATCCTTCATTGTCTTTGGCTTGTCCGTGTCGTTGCTAATAACATCCTCTTTATTGCCGTGTATACCATTAGGTGACCTGTTATTATTAGCGCGGCGCACTAATGTGTTATGGCAGAATAGATTAGCGGGGAACCTGTGAGCGGCATCGTAACATTAGACAAAAGCGGGAAAAAATGCAGTGGAAAAAAAAACAAAACAATTCTCGGTAACTTATAATTAACAGCATCTCATGCAGAATAAAGCACAGCTGTTATTTCCTTATAATTTACTTCTTATAATGAACTGAAGGAGGCTTGATAGCTCCTTTATAAATATCCCATTAGGGAATCCTCCGTTATTGACGGGGAGGAGGGACCCTCATCTATAAACCTGGGCTGAGAGCAGCTACAAAGAGTGTCTATCACCCTGGAGGACCCTACATGTCTATACATTACACCATTGATTTCAATGAGAACTATGTAATGCTTCAGTTCTCCTGTGGTGGCGCTGCAGGGAAAGTAAACACCTGTTATAGGTTGTCCCACAGATTACAGCCTATTGTTGCAGGACACTCAGCTGATCCTTGAGGGACCCTTTCAATAAAAAGGATTTTTCAAAGCAGAGAACCCCTTTAATAAAGGAGAGTGTAAATGTAAAGTGTAGCATAAAATAAAAGCAACATAGTAAAATAAAGCTTAATCACCGAACTGTTTTGCCCCAGTCCAGGTCCAACAGTGGGAAAAGTAGCTAACTGGAGGGGAAGAGCTGCTTTAGATGCTGTAATCTCCTGAATGGTAACAGCTGCAAACATGCAATTGGTCTTGTTTGAAAGCTGACATTCCACACTTTCAAACAATACAGAATGACAGCTACAGTCCAAGCAACAGAGGAGAAATCACTGATAGAAATCGGGATGCTGTGAATGCATCATAAAGTGAAGAAAAACAGGTCGATTATTCCCGACTCGATTTCTAACAGTGATTTCTCCTCTGTTGCTTGGACTTTAGCTGTCCAGCTAATGTCAGCTTTCAAACAAGACCAGTTGCATGTTTCTTGCTGCTACCATTCAGGAGATATCAGCATCTAAAGTAGCCCTCCCCCCTCCAGTTAGCTACTTTTCCCACTGCCCGAGCTGGACTGGGGCAAAACAGTCAGGTGGTTAAAGGGGAGATCTGTTTTGGGCAATCCCTTTTCCCCTGACTATAAGCTGATGACATGGTGTTATGCTACAGCGCCTCCAGAGGGGATATGAAGTATTACACAGTGACTATTTTAAACAGTCAGTGGGCTGTCTGTGCAGTGGAAGATACGCTATTAACAGCTGCTCTCCGTGGCACAATAAACAGTAGAGAATAAGCGGACAGTGTCAGAAACTTTCCATGCCAGCTGTTCATGCCCACTGGCCGCAAATACAATGCAGTGAATGTACCCAGGTGCATGACACATTTCTTTTCTACCACTTTGGATTGACTGTGGAGCTGCTGTACCATCTGTCTCCGAACTACTAGATATGCTGACTTGTTTTCTGTTGTGACTGTTAGGACTGAAGTGCACCCAAGGGGCAGTGGGTCTGGTATCTAGAGATTTAGAACCTAATACCTTGTAGATAGATCCCCCTTTATCGGCAATTACCACAGCCAAATATTTCCTGTAGATGCAATTAAGATTTGCACAATGCTGAGGAGTCATTTTGCACCATTCCTCCCTGCAAATGTGTTTCAGTTCATCACTATTTCTGGGATTCCTTGCTTGCACAGCCTTCTTCAGGCCACAGCATCTGCACAGGATTAAGCTCAGGTCTCTGATTCGGTCATTTCAAAACACAAGTCTTCTTTTTACGCCATTCTTAAGTTGTCTTAGGCCCCATTCACACGACCGTATGTACATTTCCGCATCTAATCCGCATTTTTGCTGGACGGAAAACAAAGTCCTGTCGACAGGACTTTGTTTTCCGTCCAGCATAACGGCATCCAGACGGATCCGTTATGCAGGGCCATAGGCTTCTATTATGACGGATCAAAACGGAATGCCTCTTAAAGGTGTCCGTTTTGATGTCCGTCCTAGGGATTCCGTTTCTTTCCGTTATAACGATGTTATAACGGAAAGCCTGAACGGAAGCCCTAACGGTGATGTGAATGCACCCTAACATAGTTTATAAGGCCGAAAAAAGCCCTCTGTCCATCCAGTTTGGCCTGTTATCCTACAAGTTGATCCAGAGGAAGGAAAAAAAACCCTGTGAGGTAGAAGCCAGTTTTCCCCACTTTAGGGAAAAAAATTCCTTCCCGACTCCAATCAGACATCAGAATTACTCCCTGGATCAACAACAACCCATCTCTAGTAACTATAACCTGTAATATTATTACCCTCCAGAAATACATCCAGGCCCTTCTTGAACTCTTTTAGTGAACTTACCATCACCACCTCCTCAGGCAGAGAGTTCCATAGTCTCACTGCTCTTACCGTAAAGAATCCTCTTCTATGTTTGTGTACAAACCTTCTTTCCTCCAGACGCAGAGGATGTCCCCTCGTCACAGTCACAGTCCTGGGGATAAATAGATGATGGGAGAGATCTCTGCACTGACCCCTGATATATTTATACATAGTTATTAGATCTCCCCTCAGTCGTCTTTTTTCTAAAGTGAATAAGCCTAATTTTGATCATCTTTCTGGGTACTGTAGTCCACCCATTCCAGTTATTACTTTATTTGCCCTCCTCTGAACCCTCTCCAGCTCTGCTATGTCTGCCTTGTTCACAGGAGCCCAGAACTGTACACAGTACTCCATGTGTGGTCTGACTAGTGATGTGTAAAGTGGCAGGACTATGTTCTCATCACGGGCATCTATGCCCCTTTTTGATGCAACCCATTATCTTATTGGCCTTGCAGCAGCTGTCTGACACTGGTTTCTACAGCTTAGTTTGCTGTTCACTAAAATTCCTAGGTTCTTTTCCATGTCAGAGTTACCCAGTGTTTTACCATTTAGTATGTACTGGTGACTTGCATTATTCCTTCCCATATGCATAACCTTACATTTGTCAGTGTTAAACCTCATCTGCCACTTCTCTGCCCAAGCCTCCGGTCTATCCAGATCCATCTGTAGCAGTGTACTGTCCTCTTCTGTGTTAATTACTTTACACAGTTTAGTGTCATCTGCAAAAATTGATATTTTACTGTGCAAGCCTTCTACAAGATCATTAATAAATATATTGAAGAGAATAGGGCCAATACTGACCCCTGTGGTACCCCACTAGTGACAGTGACCCAATCTGAGTATCTACCGTTAATAACCACCTCTGTTTTCTGTCACTGGAGCCAGTTACTTACCCACATACAGACATTTTCTCCCAGGCCAAGCATTCTCATTTTATATACTAACCTTTTATGTGGTACCGTGTCAAATGCTTTGGAGAAGTCCAGATATACGACATCCATTGATTTTCCGCGGTCAAGTCTAGAACTTACCTCCTCATAGAAACTGACTAAATTGGTTTAACATGACCGATCCCTCATGAAGCCATGCTGATATGGAGGTATTTGCTTATTTTCATTGAGGTACTCCAAGATAGCATCTCTTAGAAAACCCTCAAACAGTTTACGCACGACAGATGTTAAACTTACCGGCCTATAGTTCCCGGGCTCTGTTTTTGGACCCTTTTTGAATATTGGCACCACATTTGCTATGCGCCAATCCTGTGGAACACTCCCCGTCAGTATAGAGTCCTTAAATATCAGAAATAAGGGTCTGGTGATGACATTACTTCATTCTCTTAGGAAACTGGGGTGTATGCCATCCGGTCCTGGCGATTTGTCTATTTTAATCTTTTTAAGACGCCCCAGTACTTCTTCCTGGGTCAGACAGGGCATTTTTAATGGGGAATTTACTTTTATATTCTGCATTTCATCTGACAGTTTATTTTCCTCAGTGAATACAGTGGAGAAAAAAATATTTAGTAGCTTCGCTTTCTCCTCATCTCTCTCTGCAACTCCCCCCTCATTACTCTGTAAGGGGCCGACACCTTCAGGTTTATAATTTTTACCATTTATATAATTGAAGAACATTTTAGGGTTAGTTTTACTCTTTGGCGATTAATCTCTCGGTCTCTAGTTTGGCTGTTTTTATTTGTCTTTTACATATTCTATTTTTTTCCTTATAGTTTTTCAATGCTTCCTCGCTCCCCTCCTGTTTTAGTGATTTAAATGCTTTCTTGTTGTCATTTATTGCTTTCTTTACAGTTCTGTTTATCCACATTGGTTTTTTCTTAACCTTGTTTCTTGTTCCTTAACCTTTTATTCCCATAAGGTATGTACCTCTCACAATTAGATATTAGGATACTTTTAAAAATCTCCCATTTGGCTCTGATTCTCTGCAACTGCCGCACCCTCTGCATTTTGAATCATAGGGCCTGGTGTGATGATGTTTTCATTGCCTGACAGAGGGTGTGGCTGTTGAAGAGAGAGCAGAGCCTCTAGGTGTAATGACAACACCCCCGTTGCTCCTAGAATCTCATTTGCATATATTAAAACATCATTTTTCTCAGTAATGCGGGCACATATGAACATGGGACCAACACAGATGCCTTCAGCTGCCAAGTGCAAATGTAACAGGTCAGCCGGTGTCATAGGCACAAATCTGATGGCAGATTTTAATTAAAACAATTAGCTCTTGCAGAAGATCATCAGATAATCTGTCAGGTCCCATATATGATGGATTAAAGGAATTGTCACCACAGTTTCACCAACATTCTAATCTGTTTGCAATAGTTTAGAAGCCAGTAGTCCAGACTATGGTGGATTATCAGAAGTGTAATGATACAGAGAATATGGATGATGGGAATGTACTCCTCCAGATCTCCGCTCTTGCCGGAGGTTAGGATTTGATGCTTGCGGGGATATTGCCTGTAATGACATATTTAGGTGCTGCTTTCAGTTGCTTGGTAACCGGAGGAGCCATTCATATTTCCAAAGATCACGCAAATGTCAAAAAAAAAAAAACAGACTTCACCGACCTGACAGTGCGGAAATGGAAAACAGGTGCGGGGGTCGCAGGCAGCGGGAATGTGAATGACGACGGAGCAGCTTCTGTGCTGTCTGTACCTGCAAAATGTACACAGCTGTGCTCCCTGTGACCCCGCAAAAGTAAGTGAACCCTTTAAATGCATAAAACCAAGCGGAACTTGGCTTTAATGGTCCATGCATCTGTTATCTTGGTCTCCTCTATGGGGGAAGAGATACTTGGTGACAGCCATGACGGAGAGCCCTTAAATAATCACCACACAGTCACTTCTCATGCCCCCCTTCCTTTTGCACAGGTAACAGCCTTCACTGGCATTATATTCATGAACCAGAAAGCTCAGGATGAACAGTTAAGCTTTGTTGCTAGTGAGACCTGGGTGCTGTTCCCTCTAACTCTAAAGCCAAAAACATCAGAAAATGAATTCTATATAGCTCCCAAATGATGTACCGTACAGTGCCACATAGTGTTCAGGTAAGTAGTTTCAGAAACATTTCTTGTGGGCCGCATTATTATATGAAGTCATAAATGCAAAGATCCCTGGTCATCTAGGTTAGTGAAGAGGATTTATAGTAATATCCCTGGTGATCTAGGTTAGTAACGGGGGTTTATGATAATATCCCTGGTGGTCTAGGTTAGTGAAGGGGATTTATAGTAATATCTCTGGTAATCTAGGTTAGTGACGGGGGTTGATGATAATATCCCTGGTGGTCTAGGTTAGTGAAGATTTATGGTAATGTCCCTAGTGGCAAAGGTTAGTGAAAAGGATTAATTGTAATATCCCTGGGGGTCTAGGTTAGTTAAGGGGATTTATAGTAATATCTCTGGTGGTCTAGGTTAGTGATGGGGGATTATGATAATATTCCTGGTAGTCTAGGTTAGTGGTGGGGATTTATAGTAATATCCATGGTGGTATAGGTAGTGAAAGGGGTTTATTGTAATATCCCTGGGAGTTTACATCAGTAAAGGGGGATTTATAGTAATATCCTTGGTAGTCTAGGTTAGTGAAGGGGGTTTATCTTAACATCCTTGCAGTCTAGTTTAGTAATGAGGGTTTATGGTAATTTCACTGGTGGTTTTGGTTAGTGAAGGGGTTTATACTAATATTCCTAGGGATCTAGGTTAGTGAATGGGATTTATGGTAATATCATTGGTGGTCAAGGTTAGTGAAGGGGATTTATAGTAATATCCCTGGTCGTCTAGGTTAGGGAAAGGGATTTATAGTAATATCCCTGGTGGTGTAGGTTAGTGAAGAGGGTTTATCTTAGCATCCCTGGTGGTCTAGCTTAATAAAGGGGGTTTATGGTAATATCCCTGGTGGTCTAGGTTATTGAAGAGGATTTATTGTAATATCCCTGGTGGTGTAGGTTAGTGAAGAGGGTTTATCTTAACATCCCTGGCGGTCTAGTTTAATAAAGGGGGTTTATGGTAATATCCCTGGTGGTCTACGTTAGCGAATAGGGTTTATGGTAATATCCCTGGTGGTTTTGGTTAGTGAATAGTAATATTCCTAGGGGTCTAGGTTAGTGAATGGGGTTTATGATAACATCCTTGGTGGTCTAGGTTCGTTGAAGGGTGTCTTAGTAATATTCCTGGTGGTCTAGGTTAGAAAAGAGCATTTATGGTAACCACTCTAGTAGTCTGGGTTAGTGAACAGCCTTTATATTAACTTCCCTGGTGGTCTAGGTGTATGAGGTTTATGGTAACATCCACGTGGTCTATATTATTGAAGGGGGCTTATGGTAACATCCCTTCAAAAGGTTAATATCTACATTTTTGATGGTCTAGGACAGCAAATGGTTTAATGTCTGTATCCCAGGTGGTCTAGACTAGAGCAAAGAGGGTGTCACAACTTTTTATAAAAGCTGACAAAATTTATAGGGGCACACTCCTGACCTGTTTAGAGAGCACTCTACTCACACTGTTTATAGGATGACTCTGCTGACACAATTTATAGGGGCACTCTAATGAGACTGGTTATAGGGGCACTCTACTAGCACTACTCATAGGGGCACTCTACAGACACTGTTTATAGAAGCACTCAACATGCACTGTTTATAGGGGCACTCTACTGGCACTGTTTATAGGGGTACTCTACTGGTACTGTTTATAGGGGCAGTCTATGAGCACTGTTTATAGGGGCACTCTTCTGACTGTTTATAGGTGCACTCTACTGGCACTGTTTATAGTGACAGTCTACTGGCACTGTTTTTAGAGGAACTCTTCTGGCACTGTTTATAGGGGCATTCTTCTGGTACTGTTTATAGTGACACTCTACTGGCACTGTTCATAGAGGCACTCTACTGGCACTGTTTATAGGGGCAGTCTACTGACACTGTTTATAGGGGCATTCTACTGACACTGTTTATAGAGGCACTCTACTGGCACTGGTTTATAGGGGCACTCTACTGAACACTGTTTATAGAGGCACTCTACTGGCACTGTTTATAGGGGCACTCTACTGACACTGTTTATAGAGGCACTCTACTGGCACTGTTTATAGGGGCACTCTACTGGCACTGTTTATAGGGGCACTCTACTGACACTGTTTATAGAGGCACTCTACTGGCACTGTTTATAGGGGCACTCTACTGGCACTGTTTATAAGGGCACTCTACTGGCACTGTTTATAGGGGCACTCTACTGGCACTGTTTATAGAGGCACTCTACTGGCACTGTTTATAGGGGCACTTCTAACTGGCACTGTTATAGGGGCACTCTTCTGGCACTGTTTATAGTGGCACTCTACTGGCACTGTTTATAGGGGCACTCTATTCGCACTGTTTATAGGGGCACGCTATTCGCACTGTTTATAGGGGCACTCTTCTGGCACTGTTTATAGGGGCACTCTACTGGCACTATTTATAGGGACACTCTACTGGCACTGTTTATAGGAGCACTCTACTGGAACTGTTTATAGGGGCACTCTATTCACACTGTTTATAGGGGCACTCTAGTGGAACTGTTTATAGGGGCACTCTACTGGCACTGTTTATAGGGGCACTCTACTGGCACTGTTTATAGAGGCACTCTACTGGCACTGTTTATAGGGGCACAATACTGGCACTGTTTATAGGGGCACTCTACTGGCACTGTTTATAGGGGCACTTTACTGGCACTGTTTATAGGGGCACTCTATTGGCACTGTTTATAGGGGCACTCTACTGGCACTGTTATTCTAGTCACTGGATGGCCATGTCAGGAACAAGATCTAGTTTCACTGCGCGTCTCCCTGAAAATTATAAAAAATAGGCAAGTGTGAATTCTGAGCAATTCCTTTGAATACGTGAAGATGTAAATTCCGCACATTTACAGACATCTGATAATCCAGAATCCTGGGAAATGTCTCCAGCGATCCCCATGGAGGACTGCGGAGGTTATGCAGCATCCCCCTCCCGTCAGCACACTGACCGTCTGCAGCACCGGCTCACTGTTGCCACGGTAACCCTGGCTGGTCCGGCAGCTGACAAGAATACCAAGCCCGTGTGTGTGGGTCATTATATGTGGGCGGTGAGAGGCTGGCGCAGGAGCAGAGCCCGTCATGTACAAGACCACCTTCCGACAGTACTCTGACCACGTAATAAGAGCCCCAGCCTAAAGTCATTAGTTTATGATGTGCAGCAGCAACAGAGAACAGCAGCACATGGAAACGCTCCATAGATGGCGCTGAGATCCACCGTAGGGTTAGTGTCCCTTTAAATACATGGACTACACTACTTACCACAGCCCATTGTGGGACATTGCAATGGCTAAACAGCACCACACCCATTCACAGGTCGATTATGGTACTGCAGCTCCATTGACATGAATGGCGATGAGCTGCAGTACCACACGCAGCCTGAGGACAAGTGTGGCGCTGCCTTTTGGAAGAAAGCAGACACTTTTTCTACCCCTTTAAATGAAGGCGACAGCTCAATCCTGGAAACATTTCCAAATCCGTACCCAGCCTTTCTAGTGTTATTACAGTAAAATTCCTTTCTTCCGGCATTGATGGGATAGGCGTCGCGTTTTCTGTATTATCGGATGCCGGATTGGTGGGATGAAACCAAGGCAGGAAAGATGCAATGGTAACAGACGCTCAGCTGCGAGAAGTATTGGGTCTCATTGGTGTTTTCAGCTGCAGG
Organism: Rhinella marina; assembly: GCA_900303285.1. Taxonomy (NCBI): domain Eukaryota; kingdom Metazoa; phylum Chordata; class Amphibia; order Anura; family Bufonidae; genus Rhinella; species Rhinella marina. The sequence goes on along the minus strand of ONZH01024436.1, from coordinate 61,782 downwards.
ATGTTTTTGACAGCAAGCAGAGATAGTGAAAAAGTGAAAGACTAAAAAAGTGTTTTAAAAACACTGGAAAAGCCTTTTAAAGGCTAGATGGAATTATCCTCTGTCTCCAGCTGTAAAACCCCCTCCCACTCCTGTGAGCGGGGCCCTGTACCCCCAAAATAAATGGGGGGGCAAGTCTATTCTTCCGTCTATTCTTCATCCGTCCATCCGCTATTTCCAGCAGTCCCATAGAGATGAATGTAGCTGCAGCGAGCATGTTTGACGCTCCACTCATTTTGGGCGGTCGGACCCCCACCAAACTTCATCTCATCGGAATACGCCTTTAAGTCATGTGGATGGAGCTATCCTGCAACGTGTGCAAACGGGAAATGTTCCTATCAGGGTATGTTCACACAGGGCTGAAAGGAAACTGACGCGCTTCAGGGTTCCGCTGTTTTTTTTTTTTTATGCATTTTTTCCTGACACAGTTTTGCCGCATTTTGACATGGTTTTTGGTGCGGTCTCATGGAATTTAATGAGAAATGTGGATGTGTATTCTGTTCGGAGTCCGCATCGGGAAAGGGACCCACTTCTTTTTTTCAGACACAGAAAAATGTGGTTTTCCCATTGAAATCAATAGAAAAGATCTGCATGAACGCAATCCGCGGGGAACAAAAGGTTCCTTCTTGACACAGTTGCAGCTATAAACCACCTCCCCGCGATCTTCAGTGCTGCTTCCCATTGAAAACCATGGCAGGCAGAAACCATGCGGCCGCCGTCAGAATTTTGGTGCAGTGTGCACGACAAAATTTCACCGGCAAAAGGCGGCCTAAAGCTCTGTTCACACTTCGCTCTTGTATTAAGGTTTTTGCTGCAGTTTTTATAAAATTTGCCGAAAAAAAGCTTTTCTGGTGATTTAAAGGGGACGTTCAGTTCTACGAATTTTCGATCTATGCCTGATACTCCCCAGGAGCCTCAGGTTACACCTCTGCCGTCGTATAATAATGCCCCTCCCCCATCCCTGTGAATAGTACCCATGGAGCACCATCATGGTGGGAGACACTTGCGTCTCCGGTTGTGTTTCTTCTCCTGTGGTAATTCTGATTGTATAGCGCCCTCTGCTGTCACTACCCTGTGTCCTCATCCTCCAGCCCAGGTCAGTATGTCTGCAAGGAGAGAACGTACAGCTCAGACAGACCACGAGAGGCTGCAAGTGGACATAGTAGTAGTCACCCAGCTTTCCCAGATTCCTGACTCTGCATAGCAAAATGAGAAGGAGAGCATAACTAAAATATCTGCCACAAGAAAATTTAGACTAGCAATACATGTTCACGGGTGCATATCCATAAAGCAAGCATACAGAAAAATAATAAAAATATGGCTGCACAACATTTCACGAGCAAACAATAGAACTAAGGAATGGGGATCATTCTAAATTAAAGTGGTATTATACCTACTAGAAACGAAAATTGAAAAAATAGAAGCTCTTTGCGCACATTTTTGATCAAACGAGTCGGGCCCATCTACCAGGCGTCAAGGTGGTTTCCGCAGATGGGTGCCGCAGCCCTCTTGGGACAGTCACATGTACATCACGTGCTGCAGGGAAGTGCATGGCTGAGGAACTTGATGAAACGATGGGGTGGAACCAGCCACATCCTAGAGAGCGAGTCGCCTCAGACGAAAGAAGAAGCAACATATTGGGAGCTTGCCGCCCTGCAGATTGGTACCAGATGTGCTGGGGAGACGAGCTGGACCTCATCAAGAAGCTGAAGGTGGAACAGGAATAGAATCCGCTGCCTGAACATCCAGCCCTCAATGACCGGAGCTTAAAGAGGTTCTCTGGGAATCAAGAAAGTGAAAATACTTAAATATTACTTTATTATAAATATATTCCCAAATACCTTTCATTACTTAGAATCGCTCATTTTGTCTGGGGAGCAATCATTAGGGGAAATAAAATGGCCGCCATCCTATTAGTACACACAGAACCTGTCCTAATCACACAGAAGGAAAAGTTACTTCAGATCAGTGACCTAAAGAGCTGCCTCATCCTCCTCTCTGCTTGTCAGGGATTATGATCCTGAATACAGAGGATAAGATCTTCAGTGGAATCTCTGTAGGAATGGAGTTCATAGGGGATGTGGCTGATGAGCAGCAGCTCCTGTATGCAGTCTCAATTACCACAGTCTGTCCTGTCCGTCCTCTCTGTACTTCATGTCTCCTAATGGACTCGGATTCGGTTGAATATTTTATCAACTGTATTCAGGATTATAATCCTTGACAGGTAGAGCAGAGAGGAGGATGAGGCAGCTCTTTACCTCAGTGTTGTGAAGTAACTTGTCCTCCTGTGTGATTAGGACATGTTTTGTGTGCACTAATAGGACGACGGCCATTTTATTTCTCCTAATGATTTCTCCCCAGACAAAACAAGTCATTATAACTAATGAAATGTATCTGGGAATATATTTATAATGAAGTAATATTTAAGTATTTTCATTTTCTTAATTCCTGGAGAACGCATAAGCCCTCTTCACTTTACTCAAAAATTTTACCCAGGAACTACGCCTATTTGTTACAGTTTTGCACTTGCCATGGACTATTGTCATAACCGATGCTATGCGCTCTTTTAGCCTGCTCTGCTGCCATACTAGACCTGCATCCCGTCCCTAATTCTGATCCTGGAACCTGCACCCTGGAACCCTTTGGGCTATAAACCTGTGATCTATCCTGTACCCCAATATGGAGGACATGCCCTATTCCTGTGGGTTATGCATGTGTCTATTGGTGGGTATGGAACCTCAACTCACCTCATTCTGTAGCATTGCAAGGGTTAATATCTACTCCTGGTGTGATTCAGCTCTTAGGCTGTTCCTAATGTGTGTATCCGCTACTGTTATATATTCCTTGCTGTTTGGCTCACTGGCCTGAGTGTCCATGTTTCTCTGGGCTGGTCTGTCTGTCTGGTCCTGATTCCTGTCTGCCTGCCACATGGGTTCCTATCCAGTCCTGATGCCTGTCTGCCTGTCACATAGGTTCCTGTCCGGACCTGATGCCTGTCTGCCTGCCACATGGGTTCCTGTCCGGACCTGATGCCTGTCTGCCTGCCACATGGGTTCCTGTCCGGTCCTGATGCCTGCCTGTCTGCTTGTCACATGGGTTCCTGTCCGGTCCTGATTCCTGTCTGCTTGTCACATGGGTTCCTATCCAGTCCTGATGCCTCTCTGCCTGCCACATGGGTTCCTGTCCGGACCTGATGCCTGTCTGCCTGCCACATGGGTTCCTGTCCGGTCCTGATGCCTGCCTGTCTGCTTGTCACATGGGTTCCTATCCAGTTCTGATTCCTGTCTGCTTGTCACATGGGTTCCTGTCCGGATGCCTATCTGTCTGCCACATGGGTTCCTGTTCAGTTCTAATACCTGTCTGCCTGCCACAATAGTTTCTGTCCAGCCTTGATGCCTGTCTGCTTGTCACATGGGTTCCTGTCCGGATGCCTATCTGTCTGCCACATGGGTTCCTGTTTAGTTCTAATACCTGTCTGCCTGCCACAATAGTTTCTGTCCAGCCTTGATGCCTGTCTGCTTGTCACATGGGTTCCTGTCCGGTCCTGATGCCTGTCTCCCTGTCACATGGGTTCCTGCCCAGTTCTGATACCTGTCTGCCTGCCATATGAGTTTCTGTCCATTTCTAATGCCAGTCTGCCTGCCAGGTGGGTTCCTGTCTGGTCCTGATGCCAGTCTACCTGCCATGTGTGTTCCTGTCCAGTCCTGATGCCTGTTTGTCTGGTTTCTCATTATTGCTGCCTGTTCACAGCTCCTTATTGTATTGCTCCAAGCCACAGTTCAACTACTCCAGCTCTGCTTCATCGCTGTGTGGCCACAGCCCTGCATTACATAGCACTACTCCTGTTCAGCTATTTCAAGTCAAACCTGTTGTCTTGCAAGTATGACTCTGCTATTCCTCTGGACTCTGTTGATTATTGGACTCTGTTCATACCTGCCTGCTTTGTTGCATTCACTCAAGGATTCACAAGATTCCACATCCATATGTCACATTACCATATGCTGAATCTGAACTGCTTATCATCTGTACCATCAGCTCTCAGTGTACCCCTATTGTGAGAACACAATGTCCCCGTACCAAAGACCATCGGCCCAAGTCACACCTGCTATAATGATTTGCACTGCTGTTAAAATAGGGGTGTGTGCAGTAGACCCACTAGATCACTGCTAAAGGGGTTAATGTTGTGATTAATTGCTAAAGGGGTATTCCCATCTTAGACAAGGGGATACCCTTGGCTAGGATATGCCCCCATTGTCTGATAGGTGCAGGTCCCAGAGGTCCAAGAACGGAGCTCCAAAAGTGAAGGAGGGCGCACTGTGCATGCACAGCCACCCTCCATTCATTTCCGTTGGCTACATAGAAATGAATGGGAGCGGTGGCCGCGCATGGACCATTCATGGGGAAGCTGCTCCTGGTGGTGGCTGAACCCCGGAAAATCTGGGGTCCTCCAGGCATAGCGCTCCCCGCTCCGTTCTTGATATAGTATGGGAAGATTGCTGGCATCCATAGAGAGGAAACCATCATTTCAGCCATTGCCTAGCCTGTAATATACCTCAGAACTGTGCCTACTGCTTATATTTGTACTGCAACCTCCATCATCCATTCAGTAAAGAGAGACTTTATTACAACCACGTGGGCCTGGTTATTGCCCCAACTGTCTGCTGGCCCGCTTCACCTGTTCTTCTACCCATTCGCCTAACACTGAGGGCACCACAGATCCCAGAGTCCAGGGTGTGCCCTGAGGGGGAGAAGCCTTCTGCCCCTCCAACCACTGCTCATGCGTATCCCAGGGGATGTGCCAAAGCAGAGACTAGCCACCATGAAGACTACAACCTCCCTCCGTTGTTGGTGCCACCACTCCTATCCGCTGCTCCAACAACCAAAATGCCTCCCTTGTGATCCGGCCCGTTGCACTATTGAAATATAAAAGTATTTATCCGGTATGGTGAATGGCACGATGGAAAACCAAAAAAATCAACATGGCTGATTCGTAGTTTTTCTGTCACTTTTCCTGCCCAAAAACATTGAATAAAAAGTGATAAAAACTACAGACTCCGCCATGCCCCCCTTCCCCCAACAAAAAAAGAGCCCTCTGACAGCTCCGTAGACAAGGTATGGCATCTGACTTTCAAAGTTTCAATTTTGTTTTTTTAAAACACAAGACAAACTGGTATCGCAGTTATCGCACTGACCCGAAGAATCAGGATAACGCGTCATTTTTATAGTATAGTGAACTCCATAAAAATGAAACCCATAAAACAATGGCGGAATTGTATTTTTTCCCCCACTTTATTTAAAATTTAGAACGGCGGCATTGAAAAGTACAACTTGCTAAACAAAAAGAAATAAAAAAGTTATGGCTCCGAAAAGGGAGGAAGTGGAAAATGAAAACTATGGATTAGAAAATCACTTCATCACAAAATGGTTAAAGGGTGTTACCATCGCAGAATGGGTCCCTTCGCCTCCTGCCTGGATGCAGTGGCCAGAAGTGGTTGGGACTACGGGCACAAAGTAACACAGCCAGCTAGGCCGCAGATGTACCGTAATGTTTTTATTTTTTTACTTTTTTTTTTTTTAGGGGGGAAGGGTGGGAATTTAGGGGAGGGACGCTTAATACTCTGCCTGTTTTATTATCTTTACGCTGCGTGATATTCTTCCATTTCCTCCCTTGTCTCGCGCTCCAGGATTCTCATCCGTCCTGTGGAACGAGCCGTCAGTATTTAACAGTTTACACAGCGCTGACATCCTTCCAGCTGTAGCCCAAGGCTTTGTCACAGCGATCCTATGTAATCCCTGCCAACTGGAGGTCAGCCAGCCTACCCTGGCCAGCGGTGATGATGAGGGTTAATAAATTATATCAAACAGAAAAATCTGTTGCAGTCGACGTGGGAACAGTGCAAACATATTTGCAGATTCTGGAGCTGTGATCTCTTCCTATTGAAGAATCCAGAGAAAAGATGGTGCACAGCCTCCAAGCTGCTCCACCGCCGGTGGAAAACCTACGATGGAATTCAGGAGGTGCAGAAATGGGTCAGATAAGAACCTCTGCGGTTTATTGAACCTCCAGCTGAAGGTCCTACGCCTCCACTTACAGTGATACAGGGGGGGTCAGACATTATCCAGGGTCTTTTTGCTAAGAAAGTGGTGAACATGGGCTCCTCACTCACGTACAGGCTCACAATCCTGCTATCTCCACACACTGGGGGTCATTTACAATGACCTGCCTTTTTTACGCCGATCTTTGTTTCCCCCCTGTTCTATTCTAATTTATGACAAGGTGTGTGTGTCTCGTGATAAAGTAGGCGTAACTCTGGTAGTTCGTGCGCCTGGAGTAAAACTTACTCAAGCCCTGACTATTTACTCCTCAAACGATTTACTCCCCGCTATTCCCAAATGGTGGGGGTGGCGTAACAATGCCCATGGGATGAAATATTGTCTCATGGATGTTTAAAAAGTCTCAAAAAGCTACTTTTTAGGCAAATACCTGGTGTAAAAATGTTTTGCAATGACTCCCACTGATTCACCAGTGGTTATCTAGCGGGTGAACAGGCTAATTTGTTCCCTATGACGTGGCCTATCACAAGTCCTCTAAATGCTTGCAAATGCTAGGTCTATGAATCACTATGGTTGGATGTCCCTCTCAATTTTCTCCTCTGCTGTGGGTGTTGCTGCTCCCACCTCTACCTAGGTCCCTAGGGTTGTGTAGTATTTAGCCAGCATCACTCACCTCCACTTGCTAGCTAACTACCATTCAGTGCAGCTGGTCCTCTCTATACCAGCAGCTGCAGCGTTCTCTCACTCTATGCCACAAGGTCCTCGTAGAAACCTCGGTATAACAACTGCAGGACCATGGTACACAGTGTGAGGCTGTCCTAGGCATAACCCCTACTCTGACCGATGGCCTGCCATTACCAGCGGGGTTTATATCAGTCTTTGCACTGGTGACGTCACTGCTCACAATATGCATGGTATGAATTATTCATGCCTTTTAACCCACCGTGGGGCACATATCACTTCAGTATCTCACTAGTATCTCACTGCGGCGAAAGGAACATTACACGGTGCATCATTCACAGCATATTAATGTGCGTTACATATACAGCCACGTCACGTAATGATCATATGACTATATCATCAGTGGACTCTATACACGCAGCATGAGATTTCCTCAGGAGACGCAGGCATATGGTCATATTTGGGCAGGGATGGAACTACTGCCGCACCACTAGTTAACTTACACACACTAATAGTACTGTGTATGTATGTACTGGCCCGGGCTGTAATGGATTACACACAGCAGTTGCACCAAATTCAGGCCCAACTTCGACTGCTGTGTCTGCCAGGGCCTCGTTCTGTAGCCTGTGACATCATTGCCCCTGCTGGGCTGAGAAGGAGAGCACATCCTCCAGCCTGTCCCTGGTCTGTGCGCTCTCCTGTTCTGCTCAGCAATGACGTCACTGCATCGCTCCTGCTGCTGTGGAGAGCGGGATGTGCTCCATTCATCGGGAGAATGGGGCTAGGTGAGTATTACTTTTTTTTTTTTTTTTATTAAGACTACAAGGGCTTCACTACTGTAAAGGGACATTAAGAGGCCAACACTACTGTAAAGGGGGGCACTAAGGGGCAGCACTACATTCCTGTACCTCCAGTAGTGCATACATCCTTTATCACACCCCAAAATTAATAAGGATCTGAGACCAAAATTGAAGTCCAGACCCCAAAATAAGCATTAACCCAGACTGCACCCCAAGATACAGACCCCGAAATAAATACTGACCTCAGAATAACCCCAGACTGTACCCCAAGATACAGACCCGGACCCCGAAATAAATACTGACCTAAGAATAATCCTAGACTGCACCCCAAGATACAGATCCTGAAATAAATACTGACCTCAGAATAACCCCAGACTGTACCCCAAAATACAGACTCGGACCCCGAAATAAATACTGACCTCATACCAGACCACAAGGTAAGGATCAACCCCAGAATGACCCTGAAATACAAGCAGCCATATTTGCAGGGGTCTCCGGAGCTTCAGGTTGCTCCTTTGTTTATAAGGTACCGTGTCTGGCACTGATAGGGGTCACTACTGGTGATGGTTCTGGGGACATGGTGGATGACACCAGGAAACTATGAGGCTTTATTATGGGGACATTGAGGGGACAGTACCTGGGGACAATATCTGCCACAGGATACCACACCGCCCAACTTTTTGGATGGTCAAAGAGGGACACTTATGGTTTATTGTGTGAAAGATCCACTTTGCTGCATAATTATAAAATTTAATATTTTTTTTACACAATAGTGCAATAATTATAAATATTAAAATATAAATATAGATTTTTTTTTATATATAAATAAATATACAAAGCGTCCGTGTGCATTCTGTATTTTGCGGAACTGAACAGCCGGTCCCTAACAGAACAGTCCTATCCTTGTCCGTAATCTGGACAATAATAAGACTGGTTCCATTTTTTGTGGAACGGAAATACAGACATACAGAAACGGAATGCACACAGAGTAACTTTGTTTTTTTTTTTTTGTTTTTTTTTGTGGACCGTATGTGGAACCATTCATTCCAATGGTTCAGCAAAAAAAAAAAAAACCCAAAAAACGGAATGGACACGGAAAGAAAATACGTTCGTGTGCATGAGCCCTTAAGGAGCAAAGAGGGACATGGATCAAAAGTAGGGACTATCCCTCCAAAAAAGAGGGACATTTGGGAAGTATACGACACATGGGTGATGATTTAGATTTGGATTTATTTTTTTAGGTGCACCCCTTTACTAAGTAGTAAGAAGTTTTAGACTGGGAAGGGGGGGGGACTGCAGCATGTTTGACCATCTACACAAAGGGTCCCCCCACCCCCACCAATTGTCTGCCTTCTGATACCTGGTAACTGATAATGCACTGAGCAGTACCTGTGTGTGACCAGCAGGGGGCAGCCGGACTCTCCCAGGACTTCAGCAGAAGTTTGCAGAAGTTTTCAGCTTGCTCCTCCCTGCTATATCCGTTTGTGTAGCCCCGGGGGGCAGAACTGCAGCTGAGCTGGGACTGGGGGGCTGCATGCTGCAGGACAGGACCCTGGGAGCAGGCATGTGGACAGTGGAGTGTGAGCTCTTGTGACCACACACCATGGCTGTGAGGAGGGGGTGCCTGGCATGGCAGAGCCTGGCTCTTCTGCTGGTGCTGGGGGCAGTGTGTGTCTCTGCCCATTTCTCCTTCCCTCTGAGGATCTCTCCAGCTCTGGTCAGCCAGCCCAGGCTGGTGTCTCCGGCCACTCCGAAGGACATAGTGGGACTATCTCTGGCCTCGGACCCCAGCGGCAAAATCAACTTCATGGCAATGGTGGATAATCTGGAGGGGGATTCTGGCAGGGGATACTACCTGGAGATGCTGATAGGTACCCCACCACAGAAGGTGAGTACCCTGCACCCAAAGGTGCACTGTTGTATAACTTGAAATGTGTCTATATGATGGGGTTGACCTTAGAAAACCTCTTGGGGAACTGCACTTTAAGCAATTCCCTAACCAAAGAGGTGATCTGCGTAAATATCCAGTGGATACAGGCTCATTTCTACCAACTTCAGGGCTGTGTATAGTAATAATTCGGCAGTCAGGACACACTGGGGGTTGTAGTTTTGCAATAGTTGGTCTTTGACGTTGATACTCGGGCGTCCATTAGTCCAGGGTTGATTATTACACAAGATCTATGTAGATCACTACTGAAGGAATTCTGCAGAAACCCTGTGCTAGATCTCCCCACCTTGGAGTATGACCCCAAAAAGTATTCATCCGTCCGTGCCCGTTACAGCCAATGTCTGCGCCATCCACTATGGGATCCAGCGGCCGGCCACCTCTGTTTGCTTTTTTGGGGGTGGCTCTTGGCTTTAGCAGATGGGGGAAGGGAGAAGGGAACCTCTGGAGTCACTTTTCAAAGCAGGTCCTGAAACCAGTTCTAAGCTCCCTATATTCAGCCATATTTTAGGAAAATTGGACCGTCTTGTAGTAAAACAGACCTTAAAATGTGTATATGTGGGTGGGTGCCAAGTGCTGACCTTGGGCTTCAATGTAATCCTTTGTTCCTGGCTGAGATCGTTGTGATACATTGTATGTTTATAGTAACAGATTTGGATACATTATGTCAGTGTTACAATGTTTCTTCTGCTGGGAACCTTCTACAGGGCCCAGTGCAGCAAGATAGCCATGAGGCTTAAAGGGATTGTCCACTTTTTAATTTTATTTTTAATCCCCCCCCCCCCAGCGGCACCTGGGAAGAGAAGTTTACGTTAGGCTACTTTCACATTTGCGTTGTTCTTTTGCAGCAGAGGATCTCAATACCGGAAAAAGTTTCTGTTTAGTCCTCATCGATTCTGAAAGGAAAGAGATCTGTTCAGGACGCATCGGGATGTTTTCAGTTCCGTCTTTGTGTCCGGTCATAAAAAACGGATCTGGCACTAAACACAATGTAAGTCAATGGTGACGAATCCGGTTTTTCTTTTAGAAGCCTAAAAAAAATAGATCCGTCACCCATTGACTTTTAATGTGTTTAGTGAGGGATCCGGTTTTTGTTTTTTTTTTTTTGTTGTTTTTTTCAGTTTTGATTTCACACAACGGAACGGAAGCATCCTGATGTGCAAAATCAAGACGGATCCGTTTAATTCCGATATTGAGATCCTCTGCCGGATCTCAATACTGGAATTAACAATTACGCAAGTGTGAAAGTCGCCTTACCTGCTCCCTGCTGCTTGGTTTGAGCTCCTGGGCTGTCTTCACCAGACTTCCGGTCCCCGCATGGAGGGAGTTGCGTCCGCCACTGCAACCAATAACTGGCTTCAGTGGTGACGTGCCTCTTGGGGACATATCGCTGCTGAGGCCAGTCATTGGTTGCAGTGGTGCGCGTAACCCCGTCCATGCAGGGGACCGGAAGTCCTGAGAAAACAGCCCAGGAGCAGGGGTGTAACTACCTTATCGGCAGACCATGCGACTGCTATGGGGCCCAGGGCAAGAGGGGCCCCAGTCTTAGTTGGAATTATCTTCTCTTCTAAAACTTGGTCAGGACTCTACCCTCTAAAGGAACAACTTTTAGCAAATGAAGCAGTGGAAAAATGGCCCAAGGGTCATTGTAAGGGGTTTAGGCAGAAACCCTTCTGTCCTGTGTGGGGGGCCTGGTTTGTCCCGTGGTATGGGGCCCTTACTTTTTATGTACGACACTACCCAGGAGCTATGGAGCCAGAACTGAGCGTTGGGGAGTAGGTACTGTAAGTATACAGAGGTTGTTCTTCATTCTGATCACCTGGGACCCCTGCCGATCAGCTGTTTGAAGAGTTTGGAGCGCCGTGGCCAGTGACGTCACCCTCAGCTGTCACGTGGCCGAGGTGCAGCTCATTCTTATTCTAGTGAATGGGGCTGAGCGCAATACCAAGCACGGCCACTGTCCGATGGATGGCGCTGTACTTGGTAAGCTGTGAGGAGCAGTGGTTGGTGTTGGGGTACTACCGATCAGATACTGATGACCTACGCTGAGGATAGATCATCTATATCAGATTCTTAGAAAATCCCTTTAAGGTGACTATAGACATAAGGGAGCGCCTAGCCTTTCTGCTGCCTGAGGTGAAAATCGAAATGGCGCCCCCCATGCCAATTTCTTAACCTAACTCCTTTGCCACAGTGAAATCGCTCATTGTCCATGGCCCTTCTGCTGCCCCCCTCTTGCCCCTTCCTGGTGCTGCCTGAGGCGATCGCCTCATTGGTGGTGCCCCCCTGCATACACATTATTATTGACTGTACCCACCAATTTTGGTGGAACCGGTGGTCCATGGCAGGAGAGGGGGCGTCCCATCTTTGGTTCAATGGCAGTGGAGTAGAGAAGGATCGGGCTGTTGATATGCCCAATCCAGCTGTATGGACTGCTGCTATTCCTGGCCTCCATTGCTGCCCCTGTTACGTGACCATCCCTATGCGTGCTGTGTACACAAAACGGCGGAGCGTAAAACCGGCTGTGACAGGTTCTGCCTGTCGGTCATGTGCTTGTTGTAGAGGAATGTATTACAGTGAGGAGGATGATAGTTTACAATACGTTGTGACGTTTTTACATCTTTTCCAGCCTTCCATACGGTATAATGAAAAGTTCTGCAGTACTCTGTATTTGAATCCTCCCACCTTGTTTCCAGATCTCTGCTTGCTGTCAGCGGTTGGGAAGGTTCTTTGTTTATCAGCGCAGACCTGTAATACTTCTCATAGCTGAGGATTTCGTCACACTTTGATCTGGTCTGTACCGTCCTTCGTCGTCTGTATACCTCAGCAGCAGCCAATCTGTCTTTTGTCCTGATGGTTTGTTACAATGTATCAGTTTGGTGTCTAGATTTGTTTTGCTCATCATACAGTGACTGAACGGAAATCGTTGTTGTTGATGGCTGTGTGATCGGCCGCTGAAACTCACCGCTCTGCCCCTTGGGTGATCCTAGATACTGTAGGGCTGCCCATGATATATGACCTCTAGATACACCAGTGGTGCCGATACAGGGATGTTTTCCAGAGACTATCCCTTTTAAAGGGGTCCTCTCACTTCAGTAAGTGGCATTTATCATGTAGAGAAAGTTAATACAAGGCACTTACTAATGTATTGTGATTCTCCATATTGCTTCCTTTGCTGGCTGGATTCATTTTTCCATTACATTATACACTGCTCGTTTCCATGGTTACGACCACCCTGTAATCCATAATTGGTGGTCGTGCTTGCACACTATAGGAAAAAGCGGCGGCCTCTCTGGTGCCTGGGAACGTGAAATTGCACATAGTCTAGCGTTTTTTCCTGTAGTGTGCAAGCACGACCACCAATGATGGATTGCAGAGTGGTCGTAACCATCCAGCAAGTTACAAATGTCTGCAGAATGCACAAGAATTGGACATGTTCTATCCTCTCCATGCAGACAGTACACGGTGCGCTGTCTGCATTTTTTTTTTTGCGGCCACGTTGAGATGAATCGGTCAAGTACAAGAGGTTTTCCGAGACCATGGCCAAGCAGGGTGCAAAAATGTCACCTGCCACAGGTCCTCCAAGTCCAGCGCTGCTCTCCCTTCTCCTCCGCTTCTGGTCCCTGCTGTATTGGAAGTATGAAATGCCATCTACATGCACGTCACCACTCGGTGGCCTCAGCAGTGGCAGCGGGCCTGGAACCGTCACCAGTGAGGACCAGTAACACGGGGGAACGAGGGCGGAGGAGAAGGGAGCTCAGTATAAGAATGGCCATCACAACAAGGTTCTCCTCTAGGAAAACCCCTCTCAACGAATTCAGCTGTACTTTGATGAAAAAGATACCGTCCTCATGCTGGCACGGAGACATGCTATGGCATGTTATTTTCCCAAAGTACAGCGTGCCCTACCCCATGTTGATTATATTTTTTGTGGCATTTTTCCATCTTTGACTTCAGTGAAAGATAAAAGTTCATGTAAGACTGATACCCCCCCCCCCCTTATGGTTTACATTAGGGGGTGGCATCCTGGGCATGTGCCCCGTGTGCGCACCAATAGGCCACATTGTGTTGCCAGGCTACCTAGACCTAGGGCTATGGCAGCAAAACTTACCTTTGCCCCAGTTGGAAGTGATCTGTCTAATTTTCTACTCTATTCAGACGTGATTATGGGGTGGGTATGACTGCTGGGAGCCCTTGTAATTTGCTGCTGCCTATGGTAGAACTGCTTATTTTCCCTGCAGCGCCTCCACAGGTAAGGAGGCGCATGACGGCAAAGTCATCACTGTGCAAACATTGATTTCAGTGAGCACCGTCTGGTCCTACAACACAGAGAGAAGAGTCAGGTGGTCATTTCGGCTTTTGGTCACTTCATTGAATCTTGGGGTTAGAGGCTTCTAAAGATGATCTGTGACCACTAAAGAAAGCAGATCACCAGCAGCTCTGTGTCACTGATCTGTCATGGCTGCCATTACACAGAACAGTGCGGTGTGTTGAGACTCTGTCCCCTCTGTCTCTGCAAAGCCAGGCATGACGAGACGTGTAGTATTCATTGGGAAAACCATATCTGAGAAAGACCCTTCTTGGGTATTAGGAGACCAGATGGTTGGAAAGCTGAAAGAAGCCAACTTGTGGATCTGCTGCCATGTTGACTTTGTCTCCCGCGTAGCCCTGGTCCCGCCGCAGCTGTCTTGCCCGCGCAGGCCCTGGTCCCGCCGCAGCTGTCTTGCCCGCGCAGGCCCTGGTCCCGCCGCAGCTGTCTTGCCCGCGCAGGCCCTGGTCCCGCCGCAGCTGTCTGGTGCTGTCTGGCCGCGCGCCCTGGTCCCGCCGCAGCTGTCTTGCCGCGCGCAGGCCCTGGTCCCTGGTCCCGCGCAGCTGTCTTGGCCGCGCGCGCCCTGGTCCCGCCGCAGCTGTCTTCCCGCCGCAGCCTGTCGCGCGCGCCCTGGTCCCGCCGCAGCTGTCTTGGCCGCGCGCGCGCCCTGGTCCCGCCGCAGGCCTGGCGCGCGCCCTGGTCCCGCCGCAGCTTTCCCGCGCGCCGCCCCGCCGCAGCTGTGCGCCCTTGCGTGGCGCGCGCGCCCTGGTCCCGCCGCAGCTGTGGCGCGCGCGCCCTTGCCCGCCGCGTGGCCGCGCGCGCCCTGGTCTTCCCTCCTGGCCGCAGCTGTCTTGGCCGCGCGCGCCCTGGTCCCGCCGCAGCTGTCTTGGCCGCGCGCGCCCTGGTCCGCCGCAGCTGCCTGGCTGTCTTGGCCCGCGCGCTGTCCTGGCGCCCTGGTCCCCGCAGCTGTCTTGCCGCGCGCGCCCTGGTCCCGCCGCAGCTGTCTTGGCGCGCGCTGGTCCCGCGCGCCTGGTCCCGCCGCAGCTGTCTTGGCCTGGCGCGCGCCTGGTCCCGCCGCAGCTGTCTTGGCCGCGCGCGCCCTGGTCCCGCCGCAGCTGTCTTGGCGCGCGCGCGCCTGCCTGGTCCCGCCGCAGCTGTCTTGGCCGCGCGCGCCCTGGTCCCGCCGCAGCTGTCTTGCCGCAGCCGCGCGCGCGCCTGGTCCCGCCGCAGCTGTCTTGGCCGCGCGCGCCCTGGTCCCGCCGCAGCTGTCTTGGCCGCGCACACCCTGGTCCACCAGAAGCTTTGTCCACTAATCTTCTGTAGTTTCTTCTAATACTTTGAAACCCATCGTTATTTAGGTATTTTCACAGCGTCTTATCAGTTCAGGATTAGATGGTGACAGTAGCTCCAGGCTCCACACTTAGATAGACCTGTCTGATAACAAAGAGATTATGACTTTGTCTATTTGATGGTAAGTGACTGAAATGGCGAGTTCCTTTAAACCTTCCCCCAACCGGAGTGTTCCTGTTCTGCATTGTTCTCCAGGCCTACATGTTAGTCCCTGACCTAAACTATGTTCCTGAAGCTTATATTACATGGGCAGATAGTCTTTCAGATCATATGATCGCTCGTTAGCGATGTCTGGCAGTGTAATACTGCCACTGATTAACCAGCAAACGCTTGTTCATTGAGTAATTGGAATCTTTAAACGGATGTAAAAATCCTGTTTTGCCGGCGGCAGATCTTGCTGTGGAATCATGATCTGCTGCCAACAATGATTCAGTATAGAGAAGAGCGATGGCATAGCGATCATTCCTCCCTATACTGAGGAGGAGATTGCTGCATGTAATAGCAGAGGTCTCCTCCGCTGATGAGCAGGTGATTGCCGGGAAGGAACGCTTCACTCTTGACAATCGCCTGCATCATCTGTTCGTGTAAAATTAGCCTAAAGCTAGATTATCGGGAACGACCGTTCCTGCGAATGATCATTCCTGACAATCTGCCCATGTAAATGTGCGAAACGCTCGTTCATCGGGTGATCCTGTCGCTCGTGTAGGCACCACCGATCATAGTCTCTGGTCATCTGCTGCCCAGAAACCATGATTCTGTATACGGACGAGGGATTGTAATATCGAGCCCTCGTCCTCATACTGTGGAGGAGATCGCTGCATGTAAATACACTTGTCTCCTTCACTGAACGAGAAGCCAACTTCCAGACAAATCAGGCCGCGTAAATCCAGCTTATATTCGGACCCAACCCGAATTCTGTATCATAACTGCTGTCTGGAAATAGAGAGCTGCTTCATCTGGTGGGAATTGTATAGGAGCGGATTTTAGGTTGAGGGAAAACTTCAGCATGGTCCAACTTTTGGTCCCTTGAGAGATAAGGCAGTGGTGTTTCCCTCACAGGTCTGCAAAGTGGAAGCTAAGGCTACTTTCACACCGGCGTTATTGCTGGATCTGGCAGGGTTGAGCAATAACGCTTCCGTTACTGATAATACAACCGTCTGCATCCGTAATGAACGGATCCGGTTGTATTATCTTTAACATCGCTGGGACGGATCCGTCATGAACTCCATTGAAAGTCAATGGAGGATGGATCCGTTAACTACTGTGTCACATCGAACGGATCCGTCCCCATTGACCTGCATTGGGGGTCATTCCAGATCCGGCTTGATGCGGATCCCCAGGACTGGAGACGCAAGTGAACTGAACGGAATGCATTTTGGAGCGCTCCGTTGTCTTCAGTTTTTTCCCCGGTATTGAGCCCCTATGACGGAACTCAATACCGGAAAGAGGTAACGCTAGTGTGAAAGTAGCCTAAGGCTAGTTCTGCACCTGCAGGAAAGGGATCTGGCAGACAGTGGCTTACATACAGAAGCAAGGGCCCCATAGCAAGGATCAGACCAGGCCCCCCACACAGGACAGAAGGGTTTCTGCCTAAACCCCTTTCAATGACCCTTAGGCCATTTTCCCACTGCTTCATTTGCTAAAAGTTGTTCCTTTAGAGGCTAGAGTCCTGACCAAGTTTTCACCTCCAGTAGAAGAGGAGATGATCCCAACTAAGACTGGGCCCCCTCTTACTCTGGGCCCCCTAGCAATCTCATGGTCTGCCGCTATGGTAGTTACGCCCCTGCCCGCAGAAGAGCAGCCTGCTGGAGTTCACCGTATCCAACTTAGCCTAACTTCAATGGGGCTGAGCTGCACCTAGACCACATGACGCCACTGGCCTAGACTAAGCTGCAGGAAGGCCGCGGCGCTACTGTGGGTTCCAGTGACTTCTCAAACCACTGATTGGCAGGGTTCCCGGGTATTAGATCCTCACCGATCAAACACTGATGACCTATCCCTTTTAAGACTTCCTGACTTTAGAGAGCAGCTGCATGGGCCTTAGACACAATGGTCTGGAAGGGGACCCCTTTGACCTCTAAGAGCTCATTCACACTAACGTATTTTCTTTCCGTGTCCATTCCGTTTTTTTTTTTTTTTTGCGGACCGTATGCGGAACCATTCATTTCAATGGGTCCGCAAAAAAAAACAAAAAAACTCTGTGGGCATTCTGTTTCCGTATCTCCGTGTTTCCGTTCCGCAAAAAAATAGAACATGTCCTATTATTGTTACGGACAAGGATAGTTCTGTTCTATTAGGGGCCGGCTGTTCCGTCCTGCAAAATACGGAATGCACACGGACGTCATCCGTATTTTTTGCGGACCACAAAAAACATACGGCTGTGTGCATGAGCCCTAAGGGAGAGTTTTCTGTTCTGTCATCTGTTCAGAGGTCAGGAGTGGGGAAGATAAGCTGTGATATTGCCCATTGAGAATGGTGGATCATGTCTTATCTATACAGAGGTGTTACTTATCATTGTAATCCTGCTTGTGATGATAATGAGATAATTAGTCAGAAGTTACCTGTACAGATCAGGAAATTGTGACCTATAAAGACCCAGTAAAAACTGCAGGATTGTACAAATTTAAAAAAAAATGTGTGTGTGTTTGGACACACATTCTCATTCAAAGAGTTTTCTGTATTTTCATGACTATGAAAATTGTAGATTCACACTGAAGGCATCAAAACTATGAATTAACACATGTGGAATTATATACTTAACAAAAAAGTGTGAAACAACTGAAAATATGTCTTATATTCTAGGTTCTTCAAAGTAGCCACCTTTTGCTTTGATTACTGCTTTGCACACTCTTGGCATTCTCTTGATGAGCTTCAAGAGGTAGTCACCTGAAATGGTTTTTCAGTGCTAGGAAACCACTGCTAAGGACAGGCAACAAGCAGAAGAGACTTGTTTGGGCTAAAGAACACAAGGAATGGACATTAGACCAGTGGAAATCTGTGCTTTGGTCTGATGAGTCCAAATTTGAGATCTTTGGTTCCAACCACACATGGAAAATTAAAAAAAAAATATTGTTTAACATAAAAACAAGATTTAAACAATTAGGTTATTTTCTGGTGACCCCTTCCTTTTAACATTGGGCACAGAACAGTAGTAGACTAGGGCTACTCCACGGACCTTATTGGCAAGTGATTTCTCCAGAATCTCCTCCAAATGGGGCGTGTCACCCTATTCCCCAGCACAGCAGGACCCTGACAGATCTCTCCAGATCCTGTTGTTGTGTAAACATGTTCCTGTGTGATGACATTGTGTCCGGATCAAAGGCCGCCCTCCTGAACACTGCCGGATCCCTCCCCAGGGCTAAGCCACTAGAGAAGAGGAAGAGCAAGTACAGTATGTGGAAAATCTGGGCCTGAGGGGTGCGGGACTGGCTCAGCCTGTCCCATGTGCACTACAGCCAAAAATCCTGTTTTTTGGGAAAAATAACTATATTTTTACTTAGTTATTGTTTATTAGTTTTGTACTCCCCCCCCCCCCCCCCCCCCAAAAAAAAAAAAAAAATGATTCCACTCTGCCTGGTGCAGGTTTGTATGCAGAAAATCCACAGTATTTATTGCATTTTTGTGCGGGTTTTTATGTTTTTGTTGTGGATTTTCTGTTTATGTTAAAACCCCCTTGACGTCCGTAAGGAATATCCCTGTACAGAAGGTGCAGAATCACACAAACGGTTAAGGCCCCTTTCACACGAGCGTGACGGATTAGGTCCGGATGCGTTCAGGAAAACTCGCACCATTTTGCCAGCAAGTTCAGTCAGTTTTGTCTGCGATTGCGTTCAGTTGTTCAGTTTTTTCCGCTCGAGTTCGATGCGTTTTGATGCGTTTTTCACGCGCGTGATAAAAAACTGAAGGTTTACAAACAACATCTCTTAGCAACCGTCAGTGAAAAACGCATTGCATCCGCACTTGCTTCAGGATACAATGCGTTTTTCACTGAAGCCCCATTCACTTCTATGGGATCAGGGCTGCGTGAAAAACCCAGAATATAGAACATGCTGTGTTTTTCACGCAAAGTGTGAAAAAAAAAACGCTTATGTACACAGACCCATTCGTCACGCATTGCACCCGCGCGGAAAACTCGCTGGTGTGAAAGGGGCTTTAACGGTAACATTTTAAAATCCACACAATAGATCAATTTTCATATGGAGGATAAAAAAAAAGCTAAGTATACATGAGATCTGTCAGATCTGTTGGTACTGTATTCTGCAGTTTTTCCACGTGGATTTTTGCACTGAAAAACCACAGTGTAATAGAGTACCAGCAAAGTGTATAAGATCCGGCAAATCTCATGTACAGTTTGCTTTTTACCTCCATATGGCAATTGATCTATTGTGTGGATTTTAAAAATCGGCAGCATGTCATTTGTTGTTGTTGTTTTTTTTTTGTTTTTTTTTTTTGTACGTGTGTACGGGTTTTTGCATGTGCCGGCAGACAAGTACGCCATCCTGGCCTGAAGAAGGGCTAACTTAAAGCCCGAAACGTTGCCATATGTACTACTGTACACCATTATGCCCGGCTGAATAAAATTCACGTTTTCACTGCGATTTTTGGAGTGCTGTCTATCTGAAGATAAATCCTGCATTGGTGCAGCATGGGGATATTAAACACTGGGTGGGAGGTGGTAGTTAAGTTTTTAAAAATCCACAGGCCAGATCACATGCGTGTTTCTTATCTGATGGTGTATAAGGGAATATGCTGTGAAAATAATTGCCCTCTGCCAGCACCATGTGAACGAACGCTTGCTTTATTGAATATGGCTGGCTTCATGATGCGAGCATCCATCCTTCATACACTTGCATAGGAATGGTGATGTAATGTGGAGAGTAATGTGCATGTTCCCGTACCCAAGGAGTCAGCAACCTCTGGCACCAGGGGTGCATGAGTGTCACTTACCTGGGGAAGAGATGCATTATGGGAAGAAGACAAAGCAGCGGAGGCAGTGTTCTGCTCTGGGCAATGTTCTGCTGGGCTCCTGGCATCATGTGGATGTTACATGTACCTAGTGGCCTAATGCCCCACCACACGGCAAAAACTGTCCTGGAATGAGGAACATGACAAAGAGCTCAAGGTAATGACATGGCCTCCAAATTCCCAAGATCTCAATCCATTCATAATCTATGGGATGTGCTGGAACAACAAGCCCGATCCATGGAGTCCTCAGAGGTCTTGATGGCTCGATGCCTGTTTTGGTGCAAGGACTTCTATTTCCCCCAATTATAAGATTGTCCCAGAAGAATTTGGCGTTTCAGATCATCGCTTTCCATGTAACCCCTTAGGTATAGGACCAAGGTCACCAAAGGGCCACCACTATATTACTGATGACATCTATTACCATGAAACAGCAGCCCCTGACTTATGGCCCTCCAGCTGTTATGAAACTACAACTCCCAGCATGCCCCGACTGGAGACTTCTTCCGCATGCTGACTGCATGGAGCAGAGTTCTCGACCTTTAGGCGTCTCCTGTAAATCAGCAGGGACCTGTTTTTTTTTCTGGAGAAAAGCAAATGAAGCTATTTCACTGAACAAATATTGACTCGCTGATCTGATCTACGTAGTATGGAAATGTGTCCCCGGTATGAATGGCGCAGAAGGCACTCTGCTGCTCTAGTCAAAGTCTATGGGAAGTTAGTAGACTGCTACACAGATGACCCCATTCTTTCCACCAGTGGTCGGACCTCCCCCCCCCACCAATAAAGCATTCCGTTCAGTTCAGTTGCATCTCCAGACCGGAGAGCATGTTGCGGTTTGCTTTTCGTCCTGGGGATCCGCAACAAGACGGATCCATCATGACCGCCAATGGGGACGGATCCGTCTGGTGTGACACAATGGCAACTGGATCCGTCCTCCATTGACTTTCAATGGAGTTAATGACGGATCAGGTCACGTACCTGAAAAGTCCAGTCACTGTGCTGCGGTGCCGCTGCCGTGCTCCTCCTCTTCCCTGGCGCACTCTGCTTCTCGAACTTCCGCTCCAGTCCCTCCTCCTGTGATGAGAAGGAACTTGGTCGGCGGGCCAAACTGCCGGCTTGTATCTTCTGTCAATGTAAGATCTGGGGCGGGATGGATGGCTGATGTAGCAGGCCGGGCGAGGGCCCCCTATGTCACAGCACTGTATATGAAGGGGCCCGGCCTGGCCTGAAAAACTTTATTAAACTTTATTATAAAACTACACTGATACGCTGCCGGGCCCCGAAGCAGCCGCTTCCCCATGGACGATGTTACCGATAATACAACCGGATCTGTTCATAACGGATGCAGACGGTTGTATATTCAGTAACGGAAGCGTTATTGCTGAACCCTGCCGGATCCAGCAAAAACGCTAGTGTGAAAGTAGTCTTATTGGTACAAATTCATGGTGAACACTCCCTCAAGGTCAAAGAAAGTTACCAACATTCTGACTTTTTGGATTTGAACCTTTGGATCTCTTGAGGGAGAATCTGCAGTCTTCCATTATGCATTTTGCCGCTTGGTTTCAGGGTCTTGTTGGTTAGACCTGTGATGGTACGGCCCAAAACATCATCTTGCGCCCTCAAAAGGTCATTGCAAATTTTGACTCTCCTTTTGCTTGTGCTCGTTGGCGAGCAGACCGTTTTTGCACACGCCTTCCTCATGCCAAGATTTTCCCTACTGTTTCTCTGTCGATGTTCTCTTGCTCTGCTATCCTTCTGACAGTCAGCCGACGATAGGGTGACCACTTTCATAACCCCCAAAAGAAGGACACCATATCCAGGGCAGAAGGTGACGATAGCGCACACAGAACGGACACCTTAATCTATAGAACAGCGTCAGACGGCACTACAGGGAAGGGGAATAAAAGGAGAAAAGTACAACTCCCGGCATATCCGGGCTGTTATGGGAAATCGGAGGACAATTCAGAGAGGGAGTATAAGAGGAGAGAACTACAACTTCCAAGGTTTCTCAGGATCACCACTTCTGAACTCGGACCCTCCTGTACTGCACTGACTGGTGACATCATCACTGGTCCTTACCACTTCTCCTCTCCACTGCTGCACTCCGGAACCTCCTGCACTGATCACATGACGGTGACATTATCACAGGTCCTTACCAGTTCTCCTCTCCACTGCTGAGCTTTGGCTCTTCCTGCACTGATCACATGACAGTGACATCACAGATCCTTACCACTTCTCCCTTCCACTGCTGCTCTCAGGCCCTCCTGCATTGATCACATCGCTGTGACCTTGTCACAGGTCCTTATTACATCTCCTTTCCACTGCTGCACTCGGGAACCTCCTGCACTGATCACGTGACGGTGACGTCATCACAGGTCATTACCAGTTCTCCTCTCCACTGCTGAGCTCTGTCTCTTCCTGCACTGATGATGTGACGGTGACATCATCACAGGTCCTTAAATGGGTTGTCTGGGTTCAGCTCTGAATACCCTTAATTTCACCCAGGCAGCCCGCCTGATGTTGGCATCGGAGCATCCTATGCTCCGATGCCCTCCTTTGCCCTGCGCTAATTAGCACAGGTCAAAGACATTGTTCCCAGTTCCGGTGACGAACCGGCTCTGCCAGGCGGAGGCTTCCTCCCAGCAGTGTGCCATGTGGCGTCACCAGCGCTGATGGGCGGGCTGGCCCATTACAGCCAGTGACGTCACCGAACACACTGCCGGGCGGAAGCTTCCGCCCGGCAGTGTGTTATTGTAAACAGAAGAGCCCTTGCCATGAGATGCTCCGATGCTAACATCAGGCAGGCTGCCTGGGTGAATTTAAGGGTATGTCCGGGTTCAACTCTGAACCCGGACAACCCCTTTAAGCTTTTGCAGAGTACCAGATTATAGTGCCCACTCAGTGGCGCCATACTTCAACACCTCCCCCCCCCTTCCTTGAGAATCCATGCCATTTTTAGTAATTTATAAATCATTGCCAGACAATCTTTTTAGGTTCCAGAAAGAGGACATATGGTCACCCTAGCCAGGGATTTTCTCGCACAGTGTGACTACCTTTTGCAGTGCTTTCATCGGTTGTGCTTGCTCTTGGCCACTCCTCTCTCTCTGTTCATCAGCAACACTTTCTCTGCCTATAGGAAAAGGTTTATTCTGCCCGTAAACCGCTGCTTTCTTTATAGCTTTATCCTCATAAACCTGCAATAACATCTCTCTGATTTATCCTCCACTCTTGCCAAGTTTAACAAGGAGCTTGGACATTCCAGGGACGGGATACAGAAACACGCACAGACATTACTAGTTGCCGGTCAAAAATACAGCTTTGAGCCTCCGATAGGTTAAAGAAGAACTCCCGACAAAAATTTTATTCCATGTCCTGCTAGAAATGTACATGATATAATCTGTAGTGAATGTCATTTTCTTACCAGTGTCTAAATTTTGGACTTATATCATCCTGAAGTTTCTGATCTGTGTCATGTGACCAGCAATTAAACCCACCAACTCACACAGAGACTTGTGTGGACAGGAAGTCTAATTCTCTGTGTATTCCTATGAGACTGAAAGTGAGGCTCCCATAGGAATGAATAGAGCAGTTACTGGCTTTCTGTCCTGGGTCAGTTGGAGGTCAGGGAGTTGGTCACATGACCCAGCTACAATAAGAAGAGAGGTTTTTACTCACAGAAACAGTCACTGATAAGAAAATGACAATCACTACAGATTATGTCATGCAACTTTCTAACAGGTCAGAGAATAAAAAATTTTGCGGGAGTTCTTCTTTAAGGTCAGGGAACCATGCTCTGGCCTGATCACCTCATGATGGGAAGTCCACAAACCTGGTCAGACCTCACCTTCTGTGATTGACTTGTTATTCTGAGACAATCCCTGCCATAAATGGCATCTGTCCTCAATCGTAGGGGCACGGCAGAGCAGTGGCAGAATTTAGATTGCCCAGAGATTATTGCCATTGATGCCTATTGGCAGGGGCGGATTGGCCATAAGACCTTACAGGGAAATTTTCCGGTGGGCCGATGCCCTGGGGGCCGCCTGGGCCCTCCTCACAGCCGGCCAGTGGAAGTTTTTGGGGATGTATTTTGTGCTGCTGGCAGTATTTTGAATGCTCTGTTGGGGTTGTATAATGTGCCACAATATGGTATTGCTGGCACTGCCTTCCATCAGTTTTGACCCGACTACAAAGCGGGGTCACTTTTTGTATTGTTTCCAGGGCCACTTTATGTTCCCAGTCGGCCCCTGCCTATAGGATTGCATAAGTCCATCCTTGATATAACTCGCGGTTTGTTCTGGTTTTCATGGATGTCCAAGGGACCTGTAATACTGTGTATATATAATATATATATTTTTTTTATGTGTGCACATGCCCCTTCCTTGGTCTGGGCCGCATCACATGTCCGGTCTGGGCAGATTTTTTTGTATTCAGTGAAATGTAAAAGCCGGAGTCATGTGTTACCTTGTGATGAAGGAATCTCTCAGCTGATGAGGAGGGCGGAGGGCTCTTACGTGGGTCCCTATGGAAGTCCTGTGACACATGCCCTGCAGAAATCACTTTGTGGTTCTACAAAGGGCTTAAAATTTGTACCACTTGACCTGGCGGCGTGTCATGTGATCTCCTGGTGGGCGTCTTGGTCACATTGTAACAAAAAAAAAGCTCCCTGATCCTGACACATTGTAGCGGTTGTTGTGTGGAAATATTGAATTATTTTTGACTTCACCATGCAGATGACTATCATGTAATGTTATAATGGTAGCCGTCACACCTACAGGGGCCCATGCTCTCCGACATGAAGTGTAGCTAGGGCTGTTTATGGTGAGTGGAGCGGAGCCTTACTTTTTGCATTATTTGTGTGTGGTGACATCACTGCTGCATACTGTGACATCGCAAGTTCATTATACCGGCATTTTTCTTGTGCAGTGATGTCATCGTGTACATAATGACCATTTTCTGTGTGTATTGTGCCTGTTCTATGGTATCGTGATGTGAATCCTTGAAATGGGACATCCCTGTGTGCTGCCGGCGCTCTGACGCCGCCCTCTTTGGGCGCTGGCCCGGCGCTCTGACGCCGCCCTCTTTGGGCGCTGGCCCGGCGCTCTGACGCCGCCCTCTTTGGGCGCTGGCCCGGCGCTCTCACCTCACACTGGCCAAAATATCTAAAATGATCATACGTTTTCATGTATCAAACTTTCTCTTGAAGGTGGTCATGGTGAGGTAAATTTTGCTGTGGTCCACCTAGAAGTTACTTGTCACGCCCTTGAATAATACAGCACATTGCCCTTTGTCGGTGAATTGCGACATGCAGCACATTTCATGCAGGTTTTCCAGTTCAGCCTCAGTTTTTAGAAGGACGGTGGTAGTCACGGTGAGGCATTTCGCAGTGACGTCGCGGTCACGATGGAGGTCACACCTGATAATCAATCTTCCATCATACCCTTCACTCTTTCTTTGTATGTCGTCGTTGGATTAAAGCGATTTTCCAGGACTTATTTGCAGAGTGCTAGCCGCTGGAGGCGGTGCGAGGAGTGGTGGGTAGGATGGGAGTACTGGCAGTGGCGATGATGGTGGTGGTACTCCACATGGTGGCTAACCCCTCACCAGCATTCTCCCAGGCCAAACATACAGTGAGTGCACAGAGTGCTGTGTATGTGTCGGCTACTGTGATAGTCTTTCTATAGAGGCGTGCAATCACTCTCTCAATATTTCAGCGGGGTGCAGTCCTCTAGTGGATGGCCATTTCATCTCAGTGGTGTGACAGGCGCCGAAAGCAAGTTACCCTGACCACATACAGTAAAGTCTACAGCCATATGCCTGCGTTACCTTTACTGTCTCTGTCCAAGCACTGTCCCTTTTGGTCCTTAACCTTCTGTAAAAGTTCAATTCTTCCTGCTCCCTGAGGTTCGCTTGTAGCAGAGTTACTTTTTTGGCAGCTTGGTATCTGGTGTCTTCCTGGAAAAGGATTTTGTCTTTGCCTCCTTGGCAGAAGACTCATTAATCAGGGGCTGGGGCCAGCCCACTACCCAGCAACTAAGACTGAGAAGTGCATGTTAACTCTTTCCTACCCATACATAGCCTTTCTAGGTTACATAGTGCATAGATGATAGTGAGCATCACAGTTAACATTTTAACAGCTTTAGTAGTGAACCATAACATTAACCCTTTAGCAGTCATCCAGCGGGTCACTGTATATTGACAGTCTTTCCTCAGGATAGGTTATCTGTATCTGATTAGTAAGGGTCCGACTCCAGACACCCCCAGCAATTTGCTTTTTGAAATGGCTGTGGTTCCTCTTCCTCTTCTTGTGACGTCAGGTCCATCTGTGACATCGGAGGCAGAACTACTGCCGTAGTTACGGGCCCAGACTTTCCTAATTACACCCTTGGGTGACATGGTATAGGCGAAGCTCGTTCGTTTCAATTCCACCCAATAATAACCCATCTAAAAACTGAGCTTAGAAGGTATATGTTGCCTATATGTCCAATCCGATCCCAGCATTCATTTTCTCTGGGCTTTTAAAATTAAAGAGGTGATCTGATTGGTTGTTACCTGCCACTTTTTGTTGTGGAGCGTTTTTTTTTAAATTTATTTATTTATTTTTTATACGCCCCTAGATGATTCCATATATGATCACTGCTTGCTGTTGGTGAATGGAAACATTCTAATTTGGATCCAGAGGCGGCACAGCTGTACAGATGTAATAGTTTACACAGCTGCTGAAAAGTGTGAACGGGTTGTCCAGGATTAGAAAAATGTCTGCTCCCTTCCAAAAAAACAGCACCACCCCTGTCCATGGGTTGTGTCTGGTATTGCATTTTTGACAGATTTATTATTATTATTATTATTATTATTATTATTATTATTAATTTTTTATTTTTTTTTTCTTCTAGGGTGGGAAAAAAGTAAGCCAGATTTTTCTATGGTGACCATGCCCCTTTTGAGGATTCCACCCCTTTCCCACACAGGCCTCACCCCACGCCCATTTTCGTGATGATCTCTTTTTACAGGATGCCGTATAGAATGGTGCAGTCTACTATGCTATTCTATACGGACACGTACCAGCCCCCTGGAGGGAGCCCCCCTTCTGGTCTGGTTAATGTCGCCCTATTGACACGTTTAGCGTGTACGGCTCTAGCTTTCCCGGCATACACACTAAACGTGGTGTGAACACAGTCCTATTCCGTCAGAGGCGTCCCAGTCACATCACATGTGTGTCGTGCAGTCGTTGCTGGCTCTCTTTTGGCAGCATTTTTTAAATTTATTTTTTTTTTTCTTCTTAACTTTCGTATTTCAGCTGCCGATCAGAATGTTCCAATGGTTGGGATCCAGAATCGACAAAAAAAGGAAATAAATTAAACTCCCCCAACCCCCCGCTGTGGACAATTTGCCAGTTTCCCTCCAGACGAGAGAATGTTCTCCTGACTCCATATACGGCCGGGATATTATAACTGGACTTGTTCCTTTTTTTTTTTTTGGCTTAGGCCTCTTTCACACTAGTGTTAGCACGGATCCGGCATCTAAAGGGTGCCAACGGATCCGTGCTAACGCTATACATGTGTGGAGCCGGCCCCACACATGACACACTTTAAAACAAGACACAGACATACATACAAACAAACAAACAAACATACAGACATACATACTCACATACTTCAGGGACGCCGGCAGAACGTCTTCACGCGCCTCCTGCGCGCAGTGATGACGATTCCCCACAGCGCCCTCTGCTGGGCGCAGTGGGGAAACGTCATCGCTGCGCGCAGGAGGGCGCGTGAAGACATACTGCCGGCGTCCCTGGAGTATGTGAGTATGTGTGTATGTTGCCGGATCCGGAATGACCCCCCCATTGGAAATCAATGGAGGACCGATCCGGATTACTGGTGTGTCCACACCAAACGGATCCGTCCCCATTGACTTGCATTGGGGGTCATTCCGGATCCGTCTTGGTGCGGATGCCTGGACCGGAGAGCAAACCGCAGCATGCTTTCAGGAGCATTCCGTTGTCTTCAGTTCAGTTTTGTCCCCATTGACAATGAATGGGGACAAAACTGAAGCGTTTTATTCCGGTATTGAGCCCCTATGACGGAACTCAATACCGGAATTTTAAAACGCTAGTGTGAAAGTAGCCTTAACTAATGACCATCTGATAATCCGGCACGTCTGTTAGTTCAGCATGGATGACATGGTCGTCGCACAGAACGGAGGGATGCCGCTGATCTTCTGTTACAGCAGTGACTGGTAACTGGTGGACTGGAGATGAGAGGAGAAGTATCTCCGCGGAGCCATGTCTCCCACCACCACCACCACCACCACCACCACCACCACCACCACCACTTCCCTGTATTCCTCTTTATTCCAGAGCAGAGACCTTTTCTGTGGCAGTATAGGGTGCAGGCTGGGGGTCTGTGTTTTGTGGGGAGGCTGGGGGTCTGTGTTTTGTGGGGGAGGCTGGGGGTCTGTTGTTTTGTGGGGGAGGCTGGGGGTCTGGTGTTTTGTGGGGGAGGCGGGGGGTCTGTGTTTTGTGGGGGAGGGCGGGGGGTCTGTGTTTTGTGGGGGAGGCTGGGGGTCTGTGTTTGTGGGGAGGCGGGGGGGTCTGTGTTTTGTGGGGGAGGCGGGGGGTCTGTGTTTGTGGGGCCAGGCCCGGAGGGTCTGTGTTTTGTGGGGCCAGGCCCGGAGGGTCTGTGTTTTGTGGGGGCCAGGCCCGGAGGGTCTGTGTTTTGTGGGGGCCAGGCCCGGAGGGTCTGTGTTTTGTGGGGCCAGGCCGGAGGGTCTGTGTTTTTGTGGGGCCAGGCCCGGAGGGTCTGTGTTTTGTGGGGCCAGGCCCGGAGGGTCTGTGTTTTGTGGGGCCAGGCCCGGAGGGTCTGTGTTTTGTGGGGCCAGGCCCGGAGGGTCTGTGTTTTGTGGGGCCAGCGCCGGAGCGGTCTGTGTTTTAAGTCTGTGTTCATTTTGGAGTGTGTTGAAGGGGGTTCATCTGCACATTATAGGTGTCGTGGCTGGGGGTGTGGCCTATATAAATGGGTGGTGCCTGAGCCCAGTAATATTGTAAACCCTATGACCTGTTTTCTTTGTAGACACCTCATAGGAACTATTGTTGCCTTCTCCCTTTGGAGTACACTGGAGTTGGGAGAAAAAGTGGTCTGCCAACAGCTGCCATGTGTGGCTAGATTTAAAGAAACACTCCATACAAATGTGTACTGTTAAGTCCAGTGCAGGGCCTGAGAGGGCGGAGCATGACACCAGGATTCAAAGACAAGAGTTATGCTCTACCTGCTCAGGGCCTACTATGCCATAGTCGGAGGCTGCCTACCACTGGACATGTCATCTGTTGTGAAACTACAACTCCCAGCATGCACACTTGCTCAGCTCTTCTCAGAGCTCCCACAGACTTGTCATAGTCTAACTGGTCTAAGTGGTGGCGTTGCCCATAGCAACCAATCAGATTGACGTTTGGTTGCACCATCCATGGTTAGGGATCCCTCCGCTGCTCCGGGATCTATAATAATCCCGGGAATCCCCCTGTAAATACGGAGGATTCCTCCGGCAGACGGCGGTGCAGACATGATGCATGATTCTCCGTGGCGCCAGCATCTTTTACGAAACATATGTTTAAACAGATGAGACGCTTTGCTGGTTATAAAGTGCCAAACGCACATGATTAACAGAATGAGCGCCAATAATAACATGTAATAATTGCACGCAAACCCAGCAGAGCCCGGCCAGGAAGCCATTTACTCCGCCGCGCTCGCGAGGAGTTGCAGCAGATGGGCTTGTAATGTAATTAGGAATCTTTGTGTTAAATGAGGCATTATTTAAATTGGCTGCTAATTTTCACATCTATTAACCCGCTGAAAAATGGAAAATGCAGCAAATTCTATTTTAAAGGAGTTTTTTTTTTCTGGTAGTTAAGCAGTAAACAAAAACTTTAATTTTTTTTTTTGTCCAATCGTCTGCACAGAGTGGCTAGCCGGGGACTGAAACTACAACTCTCAATATGCTTAACTCCTGGGCCTGAAAACTCATGGATTTTGAAGGGGTTTTCCAAGACTTTTAGGGCTCATACACATGAACGTATTTTGTAGCAGCCTGTATGCAGAACCATTCTCTTCAATGGGGCCACAAACAAACGGAAATGAGTCCTTGTGCACTTAGTTTGTCCGTATGTCTGTTCCGCAAAAAAATAGAACGTATCCTATTATTGTCCGTATTACAGACACATAGGACTGTTCTATTAGGGTCCAGCTGTTCCGTTCTGCAAAATACGGAATGCACATGGACGCTAGAGATGAGCGAATCATCCAAAATTTGCTTCGCCGAATCTTCAAACGAATACGAATCTATTCGACGAAGCTGCGTACAAATCATACGGTATTATGTGGTGTTTTGCGGACATTTGCACACTAATAACGAACGTACACTTGTTAAAGGTACGCAACTTATGTGAACACGTACGCATGAGCGTACAAAAGTGCGTACGAATTCTTAGCGTACCTTCGTTTTTTTCCAGTTCTGAGGGGGGGGGTGTAATCTACACTTTCCCGCTCTTGAGGGGGTCGGAACGTCATTTTCCCGCTGTACGCAGAATACGTAAATTTACTTGCGTTTCATACGTATCTTACGTATAGTTAGCGGTTAAATTTTTGCATACGTTTACCAAAATGGACGCCTTTTTTTTTTTTTTTGCGGACTGCAAAATGCATGCGGTCGTGTGCAAAAGCCCTTATACTGATCAATATCTGATGGGTGGGAGTCCGACACCGGGGCCCCTGGTGATCACGCAGTAGCGCTTCGGCCTTCTCCATCTTTTCCTAGGCCATGTGAAGTCACGTTCATCGGTCACATGGCCGAGGCTGTTTTCAGTGAATGGGGCTGAGCGCGATACCAAGCTTGGCCACTATACAATGTATGGCGAGTGGAGAGAGGGCCGCAGTGCTCACAGGAGCATCGGTACCTTCTCCAAACAGCTGATCAGCGGGGGTCCCGGGTGTCTGATGACCTATCCTGAGGAATAGTCTCAGAGAACCCCTTTAATACTTTTCGCAGCTGAAGGTTTGCTACAAATGTGTCCAGAGTAGAGAATCAGCTGAACTCCAGAATGATACATTGTAACGAACTATCAGGACAAGGGAGGGATTTATGGTGTTGAGGGCGAGTTCACATCTGCGTTGGGCTTCCAAAATGGAATGCAAACCTGGGACGATTGTGTCACATGATGGATGCGATCTGTGACCGACAGACCCCATTGGTTTTATTATGGGTCCATCGTGGTGTCGACCATTAGCGCATCATGCTGCACAGTTATTGTTTTGTGTTTTGATTTTTGTTCTATAATTTTATGATGTAATCAGCCTAAGGCTACATGCACACGATCGTGCTGTGTCTT
The DNA here is from genome assembly GCA_900303285.1 of Rhinella marina. Taxonomy (NCBI): domain Eukaryota; kingdom Metazoa; phylum Chordata; class Amphibia; order Anura; family Bufonidae; genus Rhinella; species Rhinella marina. The sequence goes on along the minus strand of ONZH01024436.1, from coordinate 30,262 downwards.
ACGGTCCACAGATTGCAGATCCGTAAAACACATATGCCGCCTTTGTTCGTTCCACAATTTGCGGAACAGAACAGGCTGCTCATAATATAAATGCCTATTATTGTCCACAAAACGGACAAAAATAGGACCTGTTCTATGTTTTTTTCAGGGCCACGGAACGCAGCAGCAGAGTGCTGTCCGCATTTTTTTTCCGGCACCATTGAAGTGAATGGGTCCGCTTCCGAGCGGCAAAAATGCGTCTCGAATGAGGAACCAAACAATGGTCATGTGCATGTAGCCTAAAAGTGATGTCTTCACCTCGCAGAGGATCGTCTAGACTAGGTGCAATTGTAACAAACCCCCAGATGCGAATGGGATTGGGTCAGGATCTGTTTTGCCCCCTCTGGATGTAGTATATTAGAAAGTTTATTAGTTGTGGTTTATTAGAAAGTTGCCAAATCTTTCATTATAAGACAAGAAAGCTTTATTTAATGGTTTAAATGACAATTGTTTACAGAGCTGTGTAAATAAAGTTTATTGCAGGACACACAAGACATGCTACACTTGGTGTCATACTCATTCTCATGAGCCGTGTCCTCTTTGAATATTCAGTGTATTTATATTTGGGCGCATGTGACTTCGAATGGTGATGGTGCACTAGCCTGGGAGTTTGTTATATTTTTAAGGCATGAGGTACTTTGTGGCTCAGTAATGGCTCCTGGTGGATTCTCTCTCTGCTTTCCTGACTGCTGCATAGAGCATGGCCGCCTTTCAGGATCCCATACTTTAAAGGCGTCCAGCTGTGAGAGATGACACTGGCCGGGAGGCAGATAACAGATTGCTTCTCCTGGGAATCCTCACTTCAGAGCAATACTGAAGACGTCTGCCTAATGAAGGGAGGAAGATGGAGATTTTATTGGAGTCCTTCTAGACTGTGCATCTATTATCACTGGAGATGGCCACTGGGAAAAACATAATAGTAGTAGCAATAAAACCAGAATATAACTGTTACAATACTGCCCCCTATATACAAGAATATAACTACTATAATACTGCTCCTATGTACAAGAATATAACTACTATAATACTGCTCCTATGTACAAGAATATAACTACTATAATACTGCTCCTATGTACAAGAATAGAACTACTATAATACTGCCTCCTATGTACAAGAATAGAACTACTATAATACTGCTCCTATGTACAAGAATAGAACTACTATAATACTGCCTCCTATGTACAAGAATATTACTACTATAATACTGCTCCTATGTACAAAGAATATTACTACTATAATACTGCTCCTATGTACAAGAATATAACTACTATAATACTGCTCCTATGTACAAGAATATAACTACTTATAATACTGCTCCTATGTACAAGAATATAACTACTATAATACTGGCTTCCTATGTACAAGAATATAACTACTATAATACTGCTCCTATGTACAAGAATATAAACTACTATAATACTGCTCCTATGTACAGGAATATAGCTACTATAATACTGCTCCTATGTACAAGAATATAACTACTATAATACTGCCTCCTATGTACAAGAATATAACTACTATAATACTGCCTCCTATGTACAAGAATATAACTACTATAATACTGCCTCCTATGTACAAGAATATAACTACTATAATACTGCCTCCTATGTACAAGAATATAACTACTATAATACTGCCTCCTATGTACAAGAATATAACTACTATAATACTGCCTCCTATGTACAAGAATATAACTACTATAATACTGCCTCCTATGTACAAGAATATAACTACTATAATACTGCTCCTATGTACAAGAATATAACTACTATAATACTGCTCCTATGTACAAGAATAGAACTACTATAATACTGCCTCCTATGTACAAGAATAGAACTACTATAATACTGTCCCTATAGATCTGTATTGTAGTAGGATTGCAGTATAATAAGAGGAGCTGCGGGTTTCTGTCACCTATACAGATGTAAATGTTTCCGCACTGCAGAGATATGTGAAGGAGCTGATCACAGGGGCAGGGATGTTTCTGGACTTCTGCCAACGCTCTCACAGACATCCTCTCCGCTGCATGGACTGGCTGATAACAGGGAACACTGCATTGCATACCACTGATGTGTGAACACTGATCTGTAGACTATAGGTGTACTGCCCCTTTAATTCAGTCACTATGTGATTGATGTGGGTGGAGGTCCTGATACAATGTAGTGGTGCGTGCAGTGGATGGGCACTCGCCCTGTACTGTACAATGCGTCCAGTGTGCTTGCGTTGCCTTACTGGGGTGACTGGTGGGCGATCAGATCTGTGAATGCCCGGGGCTGTCCGCTGATTATCTTACATTCCACAGTCGCACACAAGATCTTGGCACATTTCTCAGTAACATGGGAAGATCTTCCTTCTCCAGACACTGGCCCCTCCCCCCCCAGACACAGGGGACGGCCCCTATATTGCACTATTAGCATATTTCCCTCTTACTCTGCAATGTATTAATCTCCTTCCTGACAGGCCTGGCATCTATTAAACTCCCTGACAACCTCCCCATTACCAACTTGCCTTTTGGACACTTTTTTTTTTCTTCTTTTTGTAATAGCTGTTAACCCTTTCAGGAATGCACACGTTTTATGACTTCTCTGTGAGCTAAACCGCCTGGACTCTAGACATTTTACCTTCGCTGCTACATTGTGACAAACTCTCAGAGCGGAAAAGTGATTTTGTTTTGCTGGGGAATAGATAAACTGGATACCATTGTAGCAAATCTTCACCTGTGGGAAGTATTAGGTCTGTACTGGTTTTAACCTCTGAATGTAAAGCGGACGATTTCCATTCAGTGACAGCAAGAAGCTGAATGGAATTTGTTATTCCTGTCCCTAGGGAATCTAAGTGACCACCTATTGGCTGATTTGACGTTCTGGATCCTAGGAAAGCTGGGTGGCAGTCAGTCCCAGGTGGTTCGCCAATGGCTGCCCAACCTTCTTAGTTAACAGTTGGGATCGGAGCTATCTCTGATCCTGACTGTAGAGCAAAAAGGCTGTTCGTTTGAAGAGCAGAAGCGACGGCAAAAGTCAGTGGGTGGTCTTTAAGGGGTTAAAGGGGTTGTCTTCTTATAGGCACCCTCTTAAAATGAGATCCGTCTTGGTGATCAGCTGGTTACCGGGGATCCAGAGACAACGTGGCAGACTGCTGATTTTGCTAGGGTAAGGGCTTGCTCACATAAGCAACGTGTTTTAGAAACAGGAGGCCTTCTGTGTGTAACCGCCATTTTGTTCATTTACAGGGGGTCTGTCAGCAGCTTTGACCATGGCAAACTGCTGACAGCACTAGCTGCGGCCTGGGGAGAGCAGGGCAAGCACGCCTTTTGCGAAGTTTTACTCTACCAGGTTTTGCTCCTTAAAGGCTATGTACACCTGTGGGGGCAATTATTATTATTATTATTATTATTATTATTATTGCATTGTACTTATTTTTTAGCTAAAATAATTTTTTCAATTGGTCTTTATTAAAAATATGAAGCCCTTTTCTCTGTACAGAGCTGAGATGCTCCAATAGAGGGATCTGGATTTTTACTCTTTTCCGTCAGACCAGGAGCTGACCGGTTACTTATCTCTGCTTTCTGACATTGTAAACACTCATTAAAGCTCAATTCTTATCTTACTGATAAAAATGTAGCTTAAATAAGTGTTTAGAGATAAGGTTTATTAGATGACGGCAGAAAGTGAAAGTAGGATTCACACAGACAGAAAAACAGTTAGCCCTTTGTGACGGAATGGCTCAATATTTTTTAATAAAGGCCAATTGAAAATGTTTTTTAGCCAAAAATGAGTAAAATGCAATCCTAAACAAGACTTTAAAAGTGTTGGCCCATATTGCTATGTGTCAGACATGGGTCCCACCTCTGGGACTTGCTCCTATCTCCAGAATGGGCTTCCAAGGCGCGACATACTCTCCCCTTATCCCTATGGGAGTTTAGAAAATAGCAGTTTGGCACTTTTCGGAACTCCCATAGCAGTGACCGGACGGTGACAGCGAAGGTCATGTTCTGGAGATAGGTGCAGGTCTTACCTGTGGGACCTGCTCCTGACATTGATGGCATTTCACTAGGATATGTCTGAGATGGACCAACCCCAGACAGGAGGCCTAAGCAGGGACGCCCCCTCTATGACATCAGTAGGCTCTGATGGGGAATATGGACAGGATCTTGGATTTGGACCTTTGTTCCTCTGTAGTACGGTATCACCAGGTTGTCAAGTTTGGATACACTGTAGCTAACTGTCGTGTATGGACGGACTGTAGGCTGCAGGACCTTTCAGAAGTCACAGCCCTGATCTTGTTCTCTCACTGCTCCATACACCTCAATCTATAGGAATGGACTTGTTCAGCCTGAGCTTTCTGATTCATGAATAGAATGCGAAAGTCGCAGTGAAGACTGGCACACAAACCTACAACAGATGACACTGCTGGCTGAAATGTTAGTGTGATAGATCAAGATATTTTGGAGAAATGTCCCTTTATCCCTAATTTTGTGTTTTTGTTTTTTTTATATCTTCCAGTTGAACATATTGGTGGACACAGGAAGCAGTAATTTTGCAGTCGCCGGAGCCCCGAATCCTGACGTTACAGAATATTTCCATTCAACCTTGTGAGTGTCGGCATCACGTGAAATATTCTGATGGATGCGGTTTTATTATTTGTTTTTCACTCTTTGGAGCAATGTCATCATTACTACTCCCATTATCTTTTGATCAGGGGGAGGTTTGGGGTTATTGAACTTTCCTGAAGTGACCTCTGTTGCTCTTACAGGAGAGACTCGAGATCCATCAACCCCCATCCCCCCCACTTATTATATGCTTCTGTGCCTCCAGATATATGTATACACCCTGCCCCCCACTCATCAGATGATCCTAAACCTCCAGAAATATGTATACACCCCGCCCCCCCACTCATCGGATGATCCTAAACCTCCAGATATATGTATACACCCCCTCCCCCCCACTCATGGGTTGCTGCAGACCTCCAGATATATGTATACACCTCCCCCCGCCCCCCCACTCATCAGATGATTCTAAACCTCCAGATATATGTATAACGCCCTGCCACCCCACTCATCAGATGATCCTAAACCTCCAGATATATGTATACACCCACCCCCCACTCATGGGTTGCTGCAGAGCCTCCAGATGTATATGTATACACCCCCCCCCCCCCACTCATCAGATGATCCTAAACCTCCAGATATATGTATACACCCCCGCCCCCCCATCATCTCTAAATCCGTATGATCCTAAACCTCCAGATATATGTATACACCCGCCGCCCCCCCCCACTCATCGTATGATCCTAAACCTCCAGATATATGTATACACCCCTGCCCCCTCACTCATCAGATGATCCTAAACCTCCAGATATATGTATACACCCCCGCCCCCCCACTCATCAGATGATCCTTAAACCTCCAGATATATGTATACACCCCCCCCCCACTCATCAGATGATCCTAAACCTCCCAGATATATGTATACAACCTCGGCCCTACTTATCGGATGCTCCTGTGCTTCCAGATATATGTAAACACTCCTGGCCCCCCACTCGTCAGATGCTGGCAGAGCCTCCAGATATATGTATACACCCCTGGCCCCCCACTCATCGGATGCTGCAGAGCCTCCCAGATATATGTATACACTCCTCCCCCACTCATCAGATGCTCCTGAGCCTCCAGATATATGTATACACCCCCCACACACATTGGATGGCTGCAGAACCTCCAGATATATGTATACCACCCCCCACACACATTGGATGCTGCAGAACCTCCAGATATATGTATACACCCCGCGCCCACACATTGGATGCTGCACGAGCCTCTAGATATCTGTATACACTCCCCCTCCACCACCACTCCCACTCATTGGATACTCCTGTGCCTCCAGATTATATGTATACACCCTCGGCCCCCTACTTATCGGATGCTCCTGGAGCCTCCAGATATATTTATACACCCCGCCCCCCACTCATCAGATGCTGCAGTGTCTCCAGATATATGTATACACTTTCCCCCCGTCCCCACTCATTAGATGCTCCTGTGCCTCCAGATATTTTTATACACCACTGAGGGGGGGGGGCCTCATGCTTCTGAGCTTCCAGATATATGTGTACACCGCCTGCCCCCTACTCATCAGATGCTACAGAGCCTCCAGATATATGTATACACCTTCCCCCACCCACCCCCAGATGCTGCTAAGTCTTCAGTTATATGTATACAGCCCCCCCTTACCCCCCACTGCCAATACCCAGATGCTGCTGAGCATCCAGATATATGTATACACACCCGCTGGATGCTACAGAACCTCCAGATATGTATCTGTATGCTGCACCTCCTTTGGATAAATACACTATATACACATTCATGGATGCTGCAGAATTTCCAGATATACAGAGGCATGCAAAAGTTTAGGCACCCTTGGTCACAATTACTGTTACTGTGAACAGTTAAGCTTAAGATGAAGTGATCTCCAGAAGGCATAAATTTAAAGATGACACATTCCCTTTGTATTTTAAGCAAAAACAATTTTTATGTTCATCTTTTACATTTTCAAAAAGGAAAAGGGTCTGAAGCAAAGCTTTGGGCACCCTGCATGGTTAGTACCTAGTAGCACCCTCTATGGCAAGTATCACAACTTTTAATCGCTTTTTGTAGCAGTCTAGAGTCTTTCACTTCTTGTTTTAGGGATTTTCATCCATTCCTCCTTGCATACGTCTTCCACTTCCACTCTTTTTAGGTCTATCCACAGATTTTCAATGAATGATGTTCAGATCAGGGGGCTGTGAGGGCCATGGTAGAACCTTCAGCTTGCGGCTCTTGAGGTAGTTTCAGGTCGCCATTTCCTCAGTTTGAAATGTAATGAAGAAATAGCATCTAACAAGAACGGTGGAGGCCAAGAGAAGGTCTGGAACATCAAAAAACATTTCAGAGACAGCTGCTCGTAGGATTGCTAGGAAGGCAAATCAGAATGTCTGCTTGACTGCAAAAGACCTTCAGGAAGATTTAGCAGACTCTGGAGACGTGGTACCTTGTTCTACTGTTCAGCGACATCTGCACAAATATGGCCTCTATGGAAGATTCATGAAAAGAAACCCCCCCCAGAGTTCTCCCCAGTCTTGCAAAAGAACATCCAAACAAGCCTGATACACTTTGGAAACAAGTCCTGTGGACTCAATGTGGTTAAGATAAAAATCTTTGACTACAATGAGCAAACGTATGTTCGGAGAAAAAAGGACACAGGATTTCATGAAATGAACGCTTCTCCAACCATTATGCATGGGGGTGGATCAATCATGCTTTGGGGTTGTGTTGCAGCCAATGGCACCGGGAACATTTCATAGGTAGATGGAAGAATGGATTCAATGAAATTCCAGAAACATTCTGGAAGCAATTATAACACCAACTGTAAAAGCTGAAGTTGAAAAGAGGATGGCTTCTACAAATGGAATATGATCCTAAACACACCGCAAAATCCACAATAGACGACCTCAAAAGGTGCAAGCCGAAGGTTCAACCATGGCCCTCATCAATGAACATCATTGAAAATCTGTGGACAGACCTCCGTAGAGCAGAGCATGCAAGACGGCCCAGGAATCTCACAGAACTGGAAGACCTCTGCAAGGAAGAATGGATGAAAATCCCTCAAACAAGAAGCAAAAGACTCTTGGCTGCTACAAAAAGCGTTTACAAGCTGTGATACTTAGCAAATAGGGTGATACTAGGTACTAGCCATGCAGGGTTCCCAACGTTTATCTTCAGACTCTTTTTCCTTTTGTTATTGTTTTGCAAACATTAAAGATGAAAATTAAAAAAAAAATGTTTTTGCTTAAAATAAAATGGAATGTGTCATCTTTAGCCCTTTCACTCCTGGAAGTTTTTTTTTTTTGGCGTTTTTTTTTTTTTTTTTAACTTTATTTTACACTTCCCCATAGGGAACTATAACAATCCATTCCTATGGAGCCCTATTACACACAAGGGCTCCATAGGAAATACTATGCAGCAGCCTCCTGTCATTCACAAAGACAGGAGCTGCTGCAGACATGCTCCAGCTCCTCCGATCGCCACATGGGGGAGCCGGAGCAACATCGGAAGCGTGTGTGCTTCCGGTGTTTGACGCGCTCGGGTGCTGTGGTCAGGATTGACCACAGCATTCGAGGGGTTAAATGTCAGCGATCGGTGTTACTGCCGGTTGCGGATATAAGCTGCGGGTGTCTGCTGTAGGAATCAGCAGTCCACCCGCGGCTATGATGCCTGCTCTGCTTAGGATTGAGCGCCATCTTTAAACACGCGCCCAGCGGCGTACTGTTACTGCGCTGGGCGGGAAGGGGTTAACTTTATGCATTTTGGAGATCATTTCTTCAACTTGCTTAACTGTTCACAGTTACAGTAATTGTGACCACGGGGTGTCCAAACGTTTGTATGCTGCAGTGTATGTACCTCCCTGGATGCTGCGGACCATCTGGACAGATATATATACCGCTGTAGCCTCCATATCTTCCAGATATAACTATCCTCTGTATATTGAACATGCACATTGCAGCCCCTGTGTGGTTGGGATGTGTTCTCGTGGACACGTACAGGCGGTGAGTCAGTGCAGGGTGTGAGGGCGATAAGATCGGAGGATTGTATGCTAAGCCTAGGGATCTGTCTCTGCTCAGGTTTATGTATCTCTAATCCCTTGCACAGTGGGACGAAAGCTCTGCAGATGTAATTACACACCAGGAAGGTCAGTGACCTAGGTCTTTTTGCGGGATGTTGACGTGTAAGGTAACTACGACCATCCCTTACGCTAATTGTTGTCAGGCAGACCCACCATGTAATCCACCATCAGGCTGACAATCAATTGATAGCAATGTTCATCCTGAGCTTCCTGCTTCATGAACTGAAATGGCAGCTCTGGACCATCTGCCTACTAGGACTGGACTAGGAAGAACAAAACTCTAATGCAATGTTGATAAACTGGAACGTTTGGTAATCCGGCAGCAGAGTGGACCCTCGGGGGCCGGATTATCAGATGGTTTCAGCTCATCATAGAGATTCTAATGTACTGAACAGTTACTCCCCCGGGACAGGTTTGCACCTCCTGAAGATCTAAGCAAGGATTAGCCCTATTGTCAGGAGTGGGTTAATCCTTGGTTCAGTGCACCTCACTGAGGTTTGTGGCTTGTGCCTCGGTTTCACCATATTGATGTCTCCTTGTGTTTTTCACATCAGTTTCTTTACGTGAATCAGTAAACAGGAATGTCGCCCTACAGGTTGTACCAGTCTCGGCCATCGCAACACGATATCGGCCTCACGGGTTCAGCACATTTGTTACTTCTGTATGGTGGTGCTGGTGACGTTATGGTGTAGCAGAGTGGATGCAGTGGTTGAAACTGCACCGGGGCTCTTGAATACAGAGTGTCCCGAAGCCACAGAAGAGCAGAGCCTGCGGGGTGCAATGTGTTGTAATCCTACACAGAGCAGCCTTACAGCACATAGATACACGTCACCTGCATCGGTTAGAGTTTCTATGTAAACCCCGCCCATGAGTGCAGGCCACTCCCCTGAGGTTCTATTATGATGCAGTCAGGGTAAACCCAATTAAGAGCATGCCTTCATACAAGTGCCAGTAGGGTGCGCTCATTGCATACAGAGTTATGTATGTATGTTTCATATTTCTACTAGAACAGAATACATATTAATAGTTACTACTTGTTTTAATATTTTAATATTAATACTTATTAATAATTTGATATTTTTCATTGTGGGCCAAGGAGCTTTAAGGTTGGTCATCATAGTAGCGCAGTAAAGGCCCTGTACTTGGGATAATGTAATTTATTGGCTTTCCCTGGAGTGTCCCTTTAAATGACACATTCCGATCGGCTAGCTTTTTACTTACTGGCACTTGAGCTTATCAGACTGGTGACTACTGGGATGTGGAGGAGGAGACTGAACCTTTGCATGGAAATCTGGATCTGTCAGTGCCCACTAAAGCCCTTAAAGAGGAGTTATCACCTCTCTTGACGTTCCCCGTGTAATAACCATTCTGAATAATCTATTCCCGTGACTCGATGTAGCGCCATTCCTTTATTATTCCTACTGGAAATTGTGAATGAATTGCTGGCAGTCTGCAATACAAGTCCAGATGGGGGGGGGGGTGTCCCTGCACAGTGTGACACTATCCAATCAGTGCTGTCACTGTCAGACAGTTCAGGGACACTCCCCCAACTGTTTTGCTAACACATGCACCATTTCAGGTTCAGATACGGTTTAAGGAGAGATTACACAGAGATAATCAGTCTGATGGAGTCCAAATCATCAGAGACTCCATATTCACACCTTAAACCCCAGATGGACCTGTATTGCAGACTGCTAGTAATTCATTCATAACTTCTAGTAGGAATAATAGAGGAACGGCACAATATTGAGTCATAAGAATTTGACTTCCATTTTCGTTATGATCGGGGGTTCCAGTGGTTACCCCCACCCCACCGATCAGACACTTATTGTGAGGATAGACATCAAGTTTTCATCCGGAGACAGTCCCTTTAAGTTGATCATCACATTTATGAGATTCTTATTAGCAGTTTTCTTAGTGACTGGTGTCTTGGTAAAGTTGGCGGTGACAACCTCATATCCTCACAGAGGGTTGTCACCAAGATTGAATGTCAATCCTCTGTAGTATATCCAACAGAAACACCACTGCCCCACATAACTAGGGTTGCCACCAAGGGGGTGTGGTTGTGGGTGTGGCTTAACACAGGGTGTTAAATTGCTGTTATACTGTGGCTCCCAATAATATTAACGCCCCGTTAATGCACCCCAGTAATATTCATTCCTCTTTGTGCCCCCCAACATTAATAATGCCCCCATTAGTGTCCCCCAGTAAGAGTAATGGCCCCATTAGTGCCCCCCACTCCATAAGAATAATGCCCCATTAGTGCCCCCCCACTAAGAATAATGGCCCCATTAGTGCCCCCCACTAAGAATAATGGCCCCATTAGTGCCCCCCACTAAGAATAATGGCCCCATTAGTGCCCCCCACTAAGAATAATGGCCCCATTAGTGCCCCCCACTAAGAATAATGGCCCCATTAGTGCCCCCCACTAAGAATAATGGCCCCATTAGTGCCCCCACTAAGAATAATGCCCCCATTAGTGCCCCCACTAAGAATAATGCCCCCATTAGTGCCTCCCAGTAAGAATAATGCCCCCATTAGTGCCCCCTGTAATAATAATGCCCCGATTAGTGCCCCCCAGTAAGAATAATGCCCCCATTAGTGCCCCCCAGTAATAATAATGCCCCATTGGGGCCTCCCAGTAAGAATAATGCCCCCACTGGGGCCTGCCCAGTAAGAATAATGCCCCCCACTGGGGCCTCCCAGTAAGAATAATGCCCCCATTGGGGCCTCCCGGTAAGAAATATGCACCCATTTGGGGCCTCCCGGTAAGAATAATGCACCCATTGGGGCCCTCCCGGTAAGAATAATGCCCCCATTGGGGGCCTCCCGGTAAAGAATTAATGCCCCCATTGGGGGCCTCCCGGTAAGAATAAATGCCCCCATTGGGGCCTCCCGGTAAGAATAATGCCCCCATTGGGGCCTTCCCCGGTAAGAATAATGCCCCCAATTTTGGGGCCTCCCCGGTAAGAATAATGCCCCCATTGGGGCCTCCCGGTTAAGAATAATGCCCCCATTGGGGCCTCCGGTAAGGGATAATGCCCCCATTGGGGCCTCCCGGTAAGGATAATGCCCCCATTGGGGCCTCCCGGTAAGGATAATGCCCCCAATTGGGGCCTCCCCGGTAAGGATAATGCCCCCATTGGGGCCTCCCCGCAAGAATAATGCCCCCATTGGGGCCTCCCCGGTAAGAATAATGCCCCATTGGTGCCTCCCCGGTAAGAATAATGCCCCCATTGGTGCCTCCCCGTAAGAATAATGCCCCATTGGTGCCTCCCCGTAAGAATAATGCCCCCATTGGTGCCTCCCGTAAGAATAATGCCCCATGCCGTAAGAATAATGCCCCATTGGTGGCTCCCCGTAAGAATAATGCCCCCCATTTGGTGGCTCCCCGTAAGAATAATGCCCCCATTGGTGCCCCGTAAGAATAATGCCCCATTGGTGCCTCCCGTAAGAATAATGCCCCCATTGGTGCCCCCCAGTAATAGTAATGCCCCCATTGGTGCCCCCAGTAATAGTAATGCCCCCATTGGTGCCCAGTAATAGTAATGCCCCCCAGTGATAGTAATGCCCCACATTAGTGCCCCCAGTGATAGTAAAGCCCCAATAGTAGTGCCCATCCAGTGATAGTAAAGCCCCCATTAGTGCCCCCCAGTGATAGTAATGACCCCATTAGTGCCTCCCAGTGAATAGTAATGACCCCATTAGTGCCCCCAGTAATAGTAATGACCCCATTAGTGCCTCCCAGTAATAGTAATGCCCACATTAGTGTGCCCCCCCAGTAATAGTAATGCCCACATTAGTGCCTCCCATTATAGTAATGCCCACATTAGTGCACCCTTCTCTGCATCTGCAAAAAAAACAAAAACAAAAAGAAACACTTCCATTTGATCGTGCCGCTGTGAACACTCCCTGCTGACTGGAAGCTAAGGACCTGCGCTCCAGCATGATGACGTCTTGCAGGTCCTGTCTACCAGTGAGCAGTGAGTGTTTCCCGCAGCGTGATCAAATGGAGGAGGTGAGGTTTTTTTTTTCTTAATACCAGTGGGGAAGGGGGCACGAGTTAAAGGCTCCACAATGGAAACGCTCATTAGTAATATTGCCAGTACAAAAAAATAAAAAAATAACGGCCGGCGGCACCCCTTCCCATAACCCCAGTCATCCAGCTTTCCCAGATGTGGATACAGCTAATAAAATGTTTTGTAAATGGAATATGTTATATATGTTTTTCACAATTTTTTTGCAGGTCCCACCACTATACCAGTCCTCTGCGGGCATTGACGTCACCGTCCGGTACACTCAGGGAAGCTGGAGCGGAGTTCTTGGAAAAGATGTCGTTAGTCTCCCCAAGGGAATAAATGGCAGCTTCGTAGTGAACATCGCCTCCATCCTGGAGTCCGACAGCTTCTTCATGCCCGACATCAAATGGCATGGGATTCTGGGACTGGCCTACAGGACCTTGGCCAAGGTAAGTGGTCGTGTGAAGTCTTCCAGCTGCAAGTCCTTTTAATTAAAAGGGGTTTTATACTGATGAACTATCCTTAGGATGGGTCCTCAGTATCTGATCGGTGGTGGGGTCCGACTCCTGGGAACACTGCCGATCAGCTGTTGGCTTGCGCCATGGCCTCCTCGCAGCCCACCAAGCACTGCGCCGTACATTGTGTAGTGGCTGTGCTTGGTATTTGCAGCTCAGCCTCGCTTCTATGGGGCTGACCTGCGTGTAGACCATGTGACCAATCAACGTGTCCCCACTGGCCGTGGGTAAGCTGCAGGGAGCCAGTGAACCCTGTGCCCTCCTCAAACAGTTGATTGGAAGGGGTACTGGGAGTCAGACCCCCCACGATCAGATACTGATGATCTATCCTGAGGACAAAAAAAACACTTAAAACAGCCATTTAATGGGACTAAGCTGCAGTACCAGGCACAGCCACAACCGTGAATATGGCGCTGTGCCTTGGTAAACAGTGGAAGGATCACTGCAAACTTTTTGTCCTAAGTTTCATTTTTCTTTGTCTCCCAATGTCTTCCAGCCTTCAAGCTCTATCGAAACTTTCTTTGACTCCCTTGTTGAACAGCAGAAGATCCCAAATATTTTCTCCATGCAGATGTGCGGAGCTGGCCTGCCCACCACTAACTCGGGCAGCAACGGTGGCAGCCTGGCAAGTACCTGTGATAACAGCTCATGAATGCTGAATACATAAATCTCTCTGCTAGTTTGCTACAATGTATCAGTCTGGATTCCACGGATGTTTTGCTCACAGAGCATTGTCTACACTGGATACAATTGTATCCAAACTCCTATTTTGAAAATAGTCAGTAATTGAAATACAGTGAGGGACATTCATCAGATGTTTCAATGATCCTTGGGGGTCTCCATCCGGAACAGCCAGCAAACTCAAACTGCTACCAGTCTTCCTTAACCACTTCAGTTACCCATAGGTTCTTCACCAGAGCCTGCTGCAAGACAGTATGGACTTGGCTGCTTAAAACCCAGGTTATTTCTGTGGAGTAAGGTAGTAGAAAACTGGTGCGAGCTCGCTAGAAGCAGGTCTATCAAAATAACCAGGGTTAGAACCAGGAAAGACAGTCAGATGAGGGGTTAATCCAGAAACAGGCCACTTTCATAAAACCAGAAGAATGACTGGGTGAGGGGTTAACCCAGAATGCAAGCAACAGTCGGTGCACCGAGGGTTAACGGGCAGCTCTAGAGTTCAGGTACAAAGCAGAGATGCTCAGAGACAGGACACACATGCAGTCACCATCCGCTGGTCATAACTGAGCCGCACACTTGAAGGGGTATTCTGGTTTTGTAACTTTCAGCATCTGTTGATAGGAAACAATATGTTATCAGTAACTAATATTGACTGTTAATCTGTAATGGGCCATTTTCCTGGACTCCATCATGGTCACATGACACATACCACTGTGTTGGCTATCCCGATGACATCATGTCTACATTTGAGGTGTGGTAAGGCTTGTAAGGCTCTACCCTGTAGACACAATATCATCAGTGACCTTGCCTCTCTGGGTGGTGTCCTGCTGATTCACCTGGACCCTGCCCTGTAGACGTGATGTCACTAATGATGCTGTGTCTTGGGCTGGTTTCAGATGCGCGAGTGTCACGCTCCGGACTCTCAGCGCAGCACCCGTCCTGACCTTCCAGCACTGCCGGGGTCGCATAGCATTATATTGATTTATGCTGCTGTGTAACCCTTACAGTTCTGGAATGTATTGGATAACACTGACAGCATTATGTCAGTGTTATCCAGTACATTCATGGCATCATTAATCAATATAATGCTATGTGACCCCGGCAGTGCTGGGAGGATGCGGCATGACACTCGCTCATCTGAAAGGGACCTTGGGGTAGGGTTTTTCCTGCAGGGCTTCATTCAAGCAGGCTTGGATCCAAGGTTGCCTTCGGGAATTTCAGGGCTCCATACATTTGCCGTATGCCCCCCTATTTTATTTACACTGTTTACCAGTCACCATAAATAATGTGTATTTAGTATGTAATATCACAATACGGTATTTTGTATCCCTGTAATCATAACCTATACAATATAGTGTTAAAAAATCTTTTTAAGCACAGAAAATTCAGTCCCGTCCAGGCAGGTCTGTAGTGTACTGGTAAATCTTCTGACTGCCGTATAGAAGGTCTGGGGTTCAAATCCTGATGAAGACCTGTTAAATACTTGCTTTTAGTAAAAGTCTGTGTGTCCCCCAACCCATATCCTTATTTGACTTATGTAGTAAGTTTTAGGGCTCATGGGGGGGTATTTTTTTTATTTTTATCTTTCTGTGTAAGTATAAAACTCCTTCAAAAAACCTGCCTATCTCTAGGATTGAACACTGAGTCAGGAACCTGATTGGCTTGGCTTCCAGCCTCACTGATTGGTTCATCGGCTGATGCTTGACTTCTATGGCATGGCACCCGTCAGCCCAGCCATGCATGGAATTTTGGCTGGGTAAACTCCTGACAACTATCCTGTGGCTAGGTGTTAAATGTTGTCTGTGGGCCAACCCCTTTAAGAAATGTGAATTTCTATATTGTAGAATGGTTGCAGATATTTTAACCCTTTTTATAGAAAAGTTGAAAACAAAAGTTTCAAAAATACAAAAAAAATGGAATGCTTTCTGCATACGAGCAGCCTTTTATGCCGTGGTTTCCCCCTTCAGGTCATGGGTGGTATCGAGCCGAGCCTATACAGCGGTGAGATCTGGTACACGCCCATCACTGAGGAGTGGTATTATCAAGTGGAGGTTCTCAAGTTTGAAGTCGGAGGTCTAAACTTAAACCTGGATTGTACAGAGGTAGGTGAATGGCCATCAATAATGGACTGATGGGGGGGGGGGGGGGTCTGACTCCATGCACCCCCCAACCCTCAGCTAATTGAAGGAGTTGCGGTGCTCCAGCGAGCGCTGTGTTTCCTTGATGTTTGCCAGGTGCAGTGCCATACTTTGGGTTGTGGCTGTACCTGGTATTGCAGTTCAGTCCTGTTCACTTGGATGGGACTGAGCTGTAGTACGAGCCATTACCAAATGTGAAGAGCTGCAACCGCTAGACCAGCTCAAACTCAAACTGCGGCCCTCCAGCTGTTGTGAAACTACAACTCCCACCATGCCCTGAGAGCTGTAGGCTGTCCAGGCATGCTGGGAGTTGTAGTTTTGCAACAGCTGGAGGGCCGCAGGTTGGGCATCCCTGCGTTAGACAATCCAGGGAAGATGGTGCCACCACAACCCCCTTTAATCTCAGGTCCCAGCTGTGCTCCACCTTCCAGCTGGAAATGGCCAATTAATTCCCACCATGTCAAGACGAGAGCAGGAAGTGGAGCGAAGCCCGGACCTGGACAGCAGCAGCGGATCATCCGGGAGGTAAGTATAATCTAGTGTTGTTTTTGCTTCGTTTTTTTAACCATTTCATGGCCATTTTCATCTCGAGGTTGTCAGAGGTGTGGGTTTTTAAAAAAAATATTTTTGTTTTATTTTCCAGTATAACTCCGATAAAGCCATTGTGGACAGCGGCACGACCCTCCTGCGTCTACCCGACAAAGTTTTCAATGCGGTGGTGGAAGGGATTGTTCAGACGTCTCTGGTGAGCAAGAGCATAGCACGTTAGGCTTTTGTAAAGAACTTTTTGAATTTTCAACTTTTTGAATTTTCATTTTTTTTTTTTTTTTTACTGTAAGGAAATGACGGATACTTTTGCTCAGTCATGCCAAAGCTTTACTTGTGCAATTAGTATGTTTGCTCTTCTACCCGGAGATGGCGCGTACGTTCTCTCCTTTACCAAACAGAACACGTAACTGGAAAATGTTCATTCAGGACAGAACCGCCGCCGCCTTCTGAGTGCAGTTGGATTAATTTTAATTTTATATTCATTGGTTCTAAGTTCTTATATTGGATCTGGATACTGGACCATTGTCTAAATAGTCGATGATGATGATGAAACCTTCTTCCCGATGCTATATACAACAGTCCATGGGAGGTCTGACTAGTGATTTGTATACAGGCAAATTAAGTTCATGTACATCTGTTTTGATTCCTACAAATATTTAATTTGCCTTGGCAGCAGTTGCCTGGCATTGGTCACTAAAGTTAAAGGTGTTGTCTTACTTGGCAAATAGCATTTATCATGTAGCGGAAGCGAATACTATACACTTACTAATGTATTGTTGGCTGAAATTATTTTTCCATCAGATTATATACTGTTTATTTCCATGGTTACGACCACCCCGTAATCCATCAGTAGTGGTCGTGCTTGAGCACTATAGGAAAAAGCACTAGCCTCTGCTGCCACAGTCCCGGCCACCAGAGAGGCCTGCACATTTTCCTGTGGTGTTCAAGCACGACCACTACTGCTGGATTGCAGGGTGGTCATAACCATGGAAGCAAGCAGTGTGTCATTTGATAGAAAAAAATGAATCCAGTCAGAAAAGGAAGCAATATGGACAATCACATTACATTAGTAAGTGCCTTGTATTAAATTTCTCTACATGATAAATGCCAATTGCTGAAGGGAGACGACCCCTTTAAGTATGCTGTCCACCGGTATCCCCACCATCGGGGTCTGATTATAAGGACCGGTTGTACTGGGGCTTCATAGTTCTCAGTGAGCCTTCATTAAAGGGTTTTTCCCATTGCAACAATCTCCTATCCACAGGATTGGGAATAAGTCTCTGATTAATGGGGGTCCATCCGCTGGGGCTCCTGCCGGTTACAAGAACGTGGGCCATGTCCCCCCCCGTTTGAATGAAGGGCAGAGACTCATACATGCCCACTGCTCCATCAGACAGATGGATATTGTGGGGCACAAGTGCTTGGCTAGCTTCAGCTGCCCTGTGGAGTTGAATGGAGTGGGGAGGGCGCATGCAAATGGAGGAACATGGGTCCTGTTGTTGTGAATAGGCGTGGACACCAGAGGTCACACCCCCCGCCTATCAGACAACCACTCCTTAGCCTGAGGAGTGGGATAATATTGTGATGGAACAGCCCTTTAAGGGCACCAACTGACTATGTTGGGGTTCTTGTACCCTGTGAGTGTAACAGAGCATATGTATTAAATTTTGAGATCACTGACCTATTTCCTTTCTACCACCAAACAACCCCCCCCCAAAAAAAAACAACTAAACAAAACAAAAAAAAAACAAACAAACTCGCGACCCCCTCTGTAAAAAAAAAAATCAAAAAAAAAAAAAAAAAAATCAGTGGACCAACCAAAAAAGTCATCCCTTTGGTTATTAAGTTTTCTGTGATAAGGGATTTAGTATGTGGCCAATGGATTAATGATCTTTTTGTATGTTTTATTGTTTATATTATATTTAACTTTTTTTTTTTAATTTCCTCATGTACACATCTAATGGATACTCCCTGTTATAAATTAGTGAATAGATGCTTGTGTGAACCGGGCTTATAGTTCCTGATAAATAACTGAATTTTTGTGCTTTTGTTTTGTTGTTGTTTTTTGTTTGTTTTGTTTTTGTTACAAATGAACACTGTGTAAGTCGCTGTTGTCAGCAGAGATTGCTATCAATAAAGTTTATTCATTCTCCGTCTTCTCTCGTTGATTCTACAGATTGAGAATTTCAATAACGAGTTCTGGACGGGCTTGCAGCTCGCTTGCTGGGAGACGACTGAAGAGCCATGGGCGTATTTTCCCGACCTGTCCATCTATCTGCGGGATGTGAACTCGAGCATGTCCTTCCGTCTCACCATAAAGCCTCAGGTTCATTTAATTTAATTTATTTTTTTTTTTGCCTTGAAATAATACTCCTGTGAGCATTTTAAAAATTGATTGATTTTTTTTTTTTTATAAAAAAAAATTTTGTCCTCCCTTTGTGAAAAATTAGTCAGCATAGGATAGGTACTGAGTTTTTAGCTTTTTTTTTTTTTTTTACATTGAGCCCTCCTGCTTAACTTATTCAGCAAGTACAAAATGGGAGTGGTAGTGGCTCCTGATGATGTGTAAGGGTGTACTCCCTCAGGCTGTCGCTCCCTGGGGTCAATGCCGGAGGGGCACGCCCTTTAGCTGTGGGCTCCCTGCCTGATGGTCGTCCGAGGGTACACATGGTGGGAATGTTCAAGTGGGTGCTAGGCAGGACAGGTGATGGACAAGCAAAGGTCAGCGTGTGATGTCAGATTCAGAAACCAGGCCAAATTGAACTTAACAGAAGTTTCTCTTTATTATGTGCACAATAGGAATTGTAGTACATCCAGCAATTATCTACACACAGTGTAAATGCCTCTCAGATGTCGAAGCATGAGATAGGCAGATGGTTACTGCAGTTGCCCCCTGGTTACTCATTCTTTTGCAAAGACTCTGGGACTGGTATCTCTGGCTAGCAACTGCCACTAGGCTGGGGCGTGGAGGGTGTCTTAACATGTTTCCCCTTTGCAGCAGCAGGGTCTGGATCGCTTTTGAGCTGGGTTTTCCAGCTTTTGCTTTCATCTCATGGAGCTTGTGGAAGTGCCAGAGGCTCCAGGGCTTGAAGCAGGAAACTGGGGAAGAGAGAGACTTGGAATTTGCTCTCTTTCTCCTCCCTCTCTACAGCTAGACTACGTGGAATCTTGGAACTAGTGGGAGGGGCCAGCCTACACCCGAAGCTCCATACAGGAGTGGGCCAGGATGGTTAACTCTGACCACACCTAGCTCCTGCCTGAGCATACTGGATGAACAGTAAGGTGCATTACATTAATATTACAACAGTACAAACCCATTGCAGATACCTCCACCAGTACTTGGGTACTGCACTCACCTGTAACCAGAATACCCAGGTTTTTCTCTCGTTCTGTGTTCCCCAAATTGAATCCCTTTACTGTATGTGTGGTAATAGGATTAATGTATGACTGAGATCCAGGTCCTATTGTCAGAATTAAAGTTGTCAGACATTATCGATCACAAATATTGCGGTTGTACAGCTTGAATGGTTGCAGATTGTAGGCCCTTAAATATGACTGTGGTCACGTAAAGATCTGTGGACAGAAAAGTCTGGGATTAGTCAAACCGGAACCACTCCTGGAGAGAAGGTAAACAGGGAGGAGGACGATCTGCGTCACGTTCACCTGACATCTACCAGAACATGAGGAAGAAAGGTCTGCAGGCTGTCCCATCAAGTTGTGTCCTTAAAGGGGTATTCCCATCACATACAATGGGGGCATATCGCTAGGATATGCCCCCCCATTGTCTGATAGGTGCGGTTCCCACCGCTGGGACTCGCACCTACAAGGAGAATGGAGCGGGGAGAGCTGTGGCTGGAGGACCCCGGATTTCCCGGGGTCCATCCACCACCAAGCGCTGCTCCCATAAAAGTGAATAGGAGCGCACTGTGTATGCGCGGCCCCTGCTCCCATTCATTTCTATGGGGCAGACGGAAATGGCTGAGCCAGCGCTGTGTATGCGCAGTGCACCCTCCATTCATTTCCCCAATTTGTTGCCCCCATTTTATGTGATGGGAATACCCCTTTAAAATAAAATAAAATAAATTTAAAAAAGCATAATTTGCATAAAAAACTAAATGTTATCTCCCCCATGCTGTATAACATAGTTTTTCTTATTTTCTTACATCATTTTTGTAAATTATACATTTTTATATTATCTTGTTCATTTTTCAGACATTTTTATATTTTTACATAATTTTTGCACATTACATTTTTGTAATAATTTATCGTGCTGCCATATTCTACAGTGCTTTACAGACATTATCACTGCATTACATAATTTTTGTAAATTAAAGATTTTTAGATTTGTTTGTAGATTATACATTTGCTTTTACATGTTTTTCAATTATAATTTTTTCTTTAGTATTTTCATAATTTTTGAAAATTATACTTTGATATGAGAATATATATATATATATATATATATATATATATATATATATATATATTTTTTTTTTTTATTATTCATACTTTTTTTTCTTTTTTTTTTTCTACATTTTTTTTGTAAATTTATTATTTTATTGTCATTTTTTCAGTTATACATCCAATCCGTATTGACATTCCGCACAGATCTGAATTGCTACCGTTTTGGCATCTCGCCGTCATCCAATGCTCTGGTTATTGGCGCCACGGTCATGGAAGGATTTTTTGTCGTCTTCGACAGGGAAGAGAAGAGGGTTGGTTTTGCCGTCAGTAACTGTGCAGGTGAGATACTGAACAAAATGGCGTCCGGGATTGGCTGTGCATCCGCTGAAATATTTTTGGAATAAAACTTGATTTTTTGACAACCCTCTTAGAGTAAAATTACAGGGTATGAACCCTTGCATCCTAGTTTTATTTTTGGTGGCCCTTTAAAGTGACGCTTTCTCATCCACGGCTTCGTTACCTGCTGGTTACGTTTTGTGTTTTGTTTAGCTTTCACTCGCGACAAGTCTTGATCAACGTAACAGGTCTACGTGGGCGGCGATGTGTGGTCATTATGGCGTATTTATACCTGCGTTCCTGGTATGGCGGTATAATCATCTACCTGGTAGTCTGCCCAAAATAAGGGCGAACTCTTAGCAGAGCCGCTTCCCCCAGTAATTGTCATTCCTGTATGTGACAATTTGTATTATGTTATAACTTTCTCATATACTCGATGTTCAGGTCTTCACCATTTTCAAGATATGTGCTTGCTGTCAGTGAATTGAACACTTCATAGCCAGTGAAACCTAGTCCCTCTATCTTCTGACAAGTAAATAGAATTGTATATCTTTACATGGCAGCTTCTGCCTGTGTTATACATCTAACACCTGCCTGCAATGGCCAGGATCATAGATGACTCCGATCCCAGCCGTTTCACCTCTCAGATGCCGTTGTCAAAAGCAAATGCCGGCGGTGTCCGGCAGTTTTCATTGCAGCAGGAGACTGTACCCGGTTAGTACTCCTAGTACTTCCTCCATTTCTCAGGATCTAATAAGATGTCTGTAATATCACTATACACTGCAATATGGAAGTGCAGTGTATTGTATAAGATCGCAGGTTTACGTCCCCTAGAGGGTCTTAAAAAAATTAAGAAAACGGTTTAATAAAGTATTTGACATAGAAAAAAGTATTAAATTGAAAAACCTTTTCCATTTATCATATGGCAGAAAAACTACAGTATCACGTTTTTTGGGTTTTTTTTTTACAGTGTTGCTTTGGTCGAATTTCCCCCCCCCCCCCCAAAAAAAAAAAAAATAAATAAAAAAATAATAAAAAAATAAAAAAAGGTACCAATAATAACTACAGCTGACCCCAAAAAACAGGCCCATGAGTTTTATATAAAATTCCATTACCATATACTAATGGTGTATCTGGCGGGTCCCATTTATGCCGGATTAAAGTCGTTCTACTTGTGTGTGTGTATACTGTATACCATAACGTTTATATTATATCCAGTATGTTGGAGGATATTTGTCGCCATCTAGTGGTCGTGTGCAGAGTTACAGATCACTGAAAAATTTAATGAAAAAATAAAAAATACCATCATTCTTGACGTGTTCTTTTTTTTGTCAAGTTGTTAAAAATTCTATTCAGTTTTACCAGCCCCTTTTTAAACTGTGTGTTTTAGCACTTGTGGGTTTTTTTTTGGCAATTTGATGTTACGATGTAGATCAATGGGAAAACAAAGCCATTGTTTAGATAAAAAAATATTGAAATAAGCCATAAAAAAAGCAACACCATTGATACCTGCATTTTTTTTAAGCAGGCCAAAACATGGCTGTTTATTTGTCAAAAAAAAAAATGAGGCAAAAAACTCCATACCCAGAACATGTTGCTAGTTACAAAAAAAGCATTAACCCAAAAACAGCAATGAAAGTGAAAAAAAAAGCCACAAAAAAGTGTTTGTACAGTCTACATCCGAATATGGTATTTTATGCCTTAAAGTCACAAAAAAGCACTAAAAATCAAAAGTCAAACTGGCAATATAAAAGTTACAAAACAAATTTATATAAAATTCTCCTTCATAAGTCGCCTAGGAAAACCTTAAAGGGGTTATCCAAGATCTATAATGCCCCCACCCTATATGCCCGGGCCCCACACAACGGTTCTACTTACCTGGCTCCCCGACACCCTCAACGCTTCTCATACCTGCACGGCCGCTGCTGCCTCTCCGCTGCAGTGGCGGCTGTGCCGTTATGAGAAGCAACGAGGGAGCCAGGGGGGATGAGGAAGTACAACCTCTGTGAGGGTGGGACATTATAGATCTTGGGATAATCCCTTTAAGACTTAAACAACTCCAAGTTCAACTTTTTTGTTTAATTTCATTTTTTCTATTTTTTTTTTCTTCTTCTTGCAGTGGTCAACGGCGTGACGGTGTCTGAGAATCTCCGGCCCGTTCAGTACTAAGGACATAGCCAGTAAACTGCATAGCCAGTAACCCCCTCAGGGAGCCGGTTATGTGGATTTATATCTTACGCCCCTCATGACCTTCTGTGGCATCGTCGCCTGCTGGTCCTTGTGTCTTGCTGCTTCTTCCCCAACAGACGGCACAGAGACGACCCGAGATGGTCAACGACGAGTCCTCCTTGGTGCCGTCATCGTTGGAAATGATCTTCAGGTGGCGTCTCTCGCCTTGGTCTGATCTCCGGGACCTGGTGATTATTTCCCATCATACATTACATGCTGCTGGGAACTCTCGGTTTTTTACGAACACGTCACTACAAAGCCCGTTCGCGAGACGTGACGCCGTCTTTCATAACTTATTGCCTTTCCTTTTCTTGAGACGTTCAAAGTATGCCAGTATTGGCGAAGTCTTACCTACTACTACTACTTCAACTCTAACTGGAATGCACTGCACCGATTACGTGTACTAAAGCCATAGGCCATGACCCACTCAGCTACTTGCAATGGTAAATATTAAAGGACCTTCCCCTCTAAAAAAAAAAAAAAAAAAAAAAAGTTGGCATATATCCCGACTCCTCTTTCTGTTAAGATGTTATACATTCTTCGCAACCATATTGATACCTGTCCCTGAGGATGCTGGGTGACAACCCAGTATGACTTCTGGTGCTGTGCCAACAGGGGTTGTCACCCAGGGACCCTTGAATTTTTTTTTTTTTAAAGGGGCAATTCCTCTTTGACCTTTTTTGTGCACTTATGACCCGGGCCTGTGCGTCTGCTCTACATTCCACATGGACTTGACTCCTCTGGTCATGCTTCCGATCATGGATATTTGTTCATCGGACTCTAAGTCCACGGTGCAATACATGCTACTCCTCCGAGGTGCAATCGACTGATCATAGGACCGGAGCAGTGTTATCAGTGTATAGATATTTTCTTCAAAAAGTCTGCCTTTAAGAGAATATGGAGGAAGCCATCTTATATGAAAACAATCAACAAGTCTGCTCCTCTTAAAGGGCATCTGTCAGCAGTTTTGTACCTATGACACTGGCTGACCTGTTACATGGGCACTTGGCAGCTGAAGGCATCTGTGTTCGTCCCATGTTCATATGTGCCCGCATTGCTGAGGAAAATGATGGTTTCATATATGCAAATGAGCATCTAGGAGCAACGGGGGAGTTGCCGTTACCCCTAGAGGCTCTGCTCTCTCTGCTTCTGCTACGTCCTCTGCACTTTGTTGTACAGGTCCAGGTGTGATGATGTTTTCTCTGCCTGGTCCTGTCAAAGTGCGGAGGGAGCGGCAGTTGCAGAGAAAGCAGAGCCTCTAGGTGTAAAGGCCACGCCCCCATTGCTCCTAGAGGCTCATTTGCATATATTAAAACTTTTTTTTTCTCAGCAATGTGGGCACATATGAACATGGGACCAACACAGATGTCTTCAGCTGCCAAGAGCACATGTAACAGGTCAGCCAGTGTCATAGGTACAAAACTGCTGACAGATGCCTTTAAAGGGGCAGATCTAATATGACGTGTGCTGTTTTACTGCTTGGTTTATAAATTTCTTTATCGATGTAAACCTATCCACCCTGTAGCTTCATCTTAGATGAATTATAGCACTCTGACCCTGTAATTGCTTCACCCATTGGACAGAATTGTGCCACTAGGATCACATGACACGTCCCCCGCAGACCTGCCTTTTAGGGAGTCAGGTAGGCGAGGCTTGACACCTATGGCACCCAGACATTAGGGGGATATATACAGTAATTACTGCAATCGCACCAGTGGATCAGATTCCCTAATTTAAAGGGAAGCAAATAATCCTAGACCTTCATCTTCTTATACTGGCTGCAGTGTATATTGTGTGATGCCCCCAGGCCACCCCTGATCGTGCCAAGATCCATTCAGCACTGTCCTTTCATTCTATGATGAGAGTTGTAGTATAAAGTATTCGTAGTTGGTACGAATTGTACATTTGAAGAGTGAAGATCTGTGTTCCATTTTTGCAGATTTTTTTTTTGGGTGCGCCGTCTCCCCCTGGTGGCCATGAACCAATATCACATTTTTTTTCTTTTTTAATTTCTTATTAATTGTTCAACTTGCGCTCTCTGATTTTTAAGTGTTATCATCACTACAATCTGACACCCGGATGTTTACGTCATTGATGTATTTATAGAAGTGTAAATGAGACTAAACACACGATTAAACCAAAATTTATATCCATTAAGCGCCTTGCATTATTTTATTTTTACTACGTTTTATTTTGTATGACTTGGGGCTGCAAGCAGACTGAACACCGACACATTAGAGCAAGGTTTGGCCATCTAGCCGTTGTGAAACTACAACTCCCAGCATGCATATCTGCTTGACAGCACTCGGAACTCCTATAGCAGGGATCAGCAACCTCCGGCGCTCCAGCTGTTCTGAAATTACAACTCCCAGAATCCTCCTTTCACTTCTATGGGAGTTACAAGAGCAGCCAAGTAAGTGTTGCATGCTGGGAGTTGTAGTTTCACAGCAGCGGAGTGTCGAAGGTTGCTGATTCATGTCCTATAGAAAATAAATGGGCAGCAACAGCTGGAGTGTCAGAGGTTGCCAACCCTGCGTTAGAGTCAGTAGGCCCTATTAAAATGTGCGTTTTTTGGCACAGACCACCGGTGAGCACCTTGTTTATAAAAATGTCCAAAATGTGCAGCTTTCTCCTCTCTAGTG
This sequence comes from Rhinella marina, assembly GCA_900303285.1. Classification (NCBI taxonomy): domain Eukaryota; kingdom Metazoa; phylum Chordata; class Amphibia; order Anura; family Bufonidae; genus Rhinella; species Rhinella marina. Next base: position 4,062 of record ONZH01024436.1, on the reverse strand, counting down.
AAGAGCAATTTTGCCTGAGGGTTCCGAGCAGGAAGGAACCCATAAAACAAAATGCAGGGCAGTTTATTAGGGTCTCTTGACAAAGCTGGGGTATAGTTGAAACATGCTGTTCCAAGCAGGGCCGTATTTAGAGTTAGCGCTGCCCTAGGCACGTGCCCCTAAGTGCCTAATTGGAAATACAGCCCTGATTCCGAGCAGTAGTTTAGTGTTTGTGCACCTTACTGGTGCCATTAAAGGGGTCTGTATATTTTTAATCATACACAGGGCTGAGGTAACAGGGGGCAAACAACTCTAAAAAAAAAATTATAATTATATAAGCAGCAGAAAAAGCTCAATTTCCATTGACTGCTGGTAGTTTCACAGCAGCTGGAGTGCCAAAGGTTGCTGATTAGAGATGAGCGAACGTGCTCGAAACGAGCACTGTACCGCTCGTCTCCCCTGCGCTCGCCTGTAGAAATGAATGGGGCATGTTGGGATTTGTAGGTTGCCACCAGCTGTAGTGTCAGAGGTTGCCAACCTTTGCAGAGTCAGTGGGCCTATTTTTGGCACAGACCACCAGTGAACACCTTTGTACACTTGCCTTGCGAAAGTATTCACCCCCTGGAACTTTTCAACCTTTTGCCACATTTCAGGCTTCAAACAAAAAGATATAACATTTTACATTTTTGGTGAAGAATCAACAACAAGTGGGTCACAATTGTGAAGTGGAACGAAATTTATTGGATCATTTAAACTTTTTTGTAAAAATAAAAACTGAAAAGTGGGCGTGCAAAATTATTCGGCCCATTTACTTTCAGTCCAGAAGTTGATCTCTGATCTCTGAATGATCCAATGTTGTCCTAAATGACTGATGAAGAGAAATAGCAGTCCACCTGTGTGTAATCAAGGTCTCCGTATAAATGCACCTGCTCTGTGATAGTCTCAGGGTTCTGCACCATGAAGACCAAGGAACACACCAGGCAGGTCCCTGATACTGTTGTGGAGAAGTTTAAAGCCGGATTGGATACCAAAAAGATATCACCAAGCTTAAACATCCCAAGGAGCACTGTGCAAGCGTCATATTGAAATGGAAGGAGTAATCAGACCACTGCAAATCTACCAAGACCCGGCCCGTCCCTCTAAACTTTCATCTCAGACAAGGAGAAGACTGATCAGAGATGCAGCCAAGAGCCATGATCACTCTGGATGGACTGCAGAGATCTACAGCTGAGGGGAGAGTCTGTCCATAGGACAACAATCAGTCCAACACTTCACAAATCTGCCCTTTATGGAAGAGTGACAAGAAGAAAGCCAATTTCTCAAAGATATCCATAAAAAAGTCTGGTTTACAGTTGCCACAGCCACCTGGGAGACACCAAACATGTGGAAGAAGGGGCTCTGCTCAGATGAAACCAAATCCAACTTTTTGGAACAATGCAAACGATATGTTTGGCGTAAAAGCAACACAGCTCATCCCCCTGAAACACCATTCCCACTGTCAGACATGTGGTGGCAGCAATCATGGTTTGGGCTTTCAATCAGCAGGGACAGGGAAGATGGTTAAAATGATGGAAGATGGATGAGCCAAATACAGGACCATTCTGGATGAAACCTGTTGGAGTCTGCAAAAGACCTGAGACTAGGACGGAGATTATTTTCCAACAAGACAATGATCCAAACATAAAGCAGAATCTACAATGGAATGGTTCAAAAATAAAGGTCTCCAGGTCTTAGAATGTCCAAGTCACAGTCCAGACCTGAATCCAATTGAGAATATGTGGAAAAGAGCTGAAACTGCTGTTCACGAAACGTCTCCATCAACCTCAAAGAGCTCAGCTGTTTTGCAAGGAAGAATGGGCAAGAATTTCAGTCTCTAGATGTGCAAAAGTGATAGAGACATTACCCCAAGAACCGCAGCTTATCGCAGCAAAAGGTGGGCGCAACAAAAGTATTAATGCAAGGCGGCCGAATATATTTGCACGCCCTACTTTTCAGTTTTATTATTACAAAAAAGTAATAATACAATTGTGACCCACTTGTTGTTGATTCTTCACCAAAAAAGTTAAAATTTATATCTTTTTCTTTGAAGCCTGAAATGTGGGCAAAAAGGTTAAAAAAGTTTCAGGGGCCGAATACTTTCGCAAGGCACTGTATATGAAAATTTCCATAATGTGCATCTTTCTCCTCTCTAGTGAAGAACAATTTCCCTGAGGTGTCCGAGCAGGGGAGGAAACCCCATAATACAAAATGCAGGGCAGTTTATTAGGGTCCCTTGATAAAGCTGGGTATAGTTGGAACATGCTATTCCAAGCAGGGCCGTATTAGAGTTCACACTGCCCTAGGCACATGCCCTAAGTGCCTAATTGGAAATACGGCTCTGATTCCAAGCAGTAGTTTAGTGTTTGTGCACCTTACTGGTGCCATTATTTAAAGTGGTCTGTATTTTTTGAATCATACACAAGCTGAGTAACAGGGGGCAAACAACTATATAATTAAATAAGCAGCAGAAAAAGCTCAATTTCCATTGACTGCTGGGAGTGGTAGGTAAACTATTCCTACAGTTATCCACTAGGTGGCAGCAGCAGTCAACCACATTTGATAATCCAGTGCAGTTCACTATTGGACGTGTTACAGGTTGTAGTATGAACGATGCAGCCTCTCTTCATAGCCTAGAGAAGGATTTTGAGAGTCCCGCCTCTGAGCTGCCAGCTTCAAATTAATCTAGCAGAGCAACTGGAGCCATCAATGTGGAGATCTCTGGATCCATGTGAGGTACAGGGCTGGTTCTGGCTTTGTTAGAATGAAGTTGACATGTTCTATATGCTATTTTATTTTACTTCCGTCGGCTCCATAGAAATGAATGGGAGCCGACCGCGCATGCACGGCCCGGCTCCCATTCATTTCTATGAGCGGCGCGGGGAGCTGCGCCTGGTGGTGGCCGGACCCCCGGAAACCGGGGGTCCTCCAGGCGCAGCGCTCCCCGCTCCGTTCTGGCTATAGGTGCGGGTCCCAGCGGTGGGATCCGCACCTATAAGACAATGGGGGCATATCCTAGCAATATGCCCCCATTGTCTAAGATGAGAATACCCCTTTAAGGGCATTGGAAATGTTTAATGTTCAAGCTATTGACTGCAGCATCTATGGAGGTAAATGGCTGAAGGCATCTGTGTTGGTCCCATATTCATGTGTCCTAATTGCTGAGAAAAATCTTTTAATATATGCAAATGAGCCTCTAGGCGCAACGGGGGCGTTGCCTTTACACCTAGAGGCTCTGTTCTCTCTGCAACTGCCGCGTCCTCTGCACATTGATAGGTCCAAGTGTGATCACGTTTACCCTGCCTGGTCCTGTCACTTAAAGTGCAGAGAGTACGGACGTTGCAGAGAGAGCAGAGCCTCTAGGTGTAATGGTAACGTCCCCGTGGCTCCTAGAGACTCATTTGCATACATTAAAATATCATTTTTCTCAGCAATGTGGGCACATATGAACATGGGACCAACACAGATGTCTTCAGCTGCCATGAAGGGGTCATCTGGAAATAAATAACTTCTCACTGACTCCGCAGCCTCTGCTATGAGAAGATTCCTACTTACCTGCTATCTTCAGCTCCGGTCCTGCACACTGGATCTCGCGTGTCCTTCTTCTGGTCCACACGTATTTACATCCTCTCTGCCATGGGAAGAATCATTTGCTCTGCTGCAGCCAATGACTGGTGTCCACAAGAGACACATCGCCACTGAAGCCAGTTATTGTCTGCAGCGGAGCAGATGATCAGGGCGGGGACAAATTAAAACAAGCCGCGGACCGGAAGATGGACACGTGGGAGGCGGCACCAGAAGTCGCAAAGAGTTTTTTAACCTAAGACGTTGAAAATGTGATTTATTATCTGTCTATGAGTTTTTGGTGTACTAAGTGGTCGAGAGTTAACAGGTTTATATTGTCACCACTAGGTGGCGCCATAGACCCGGAAGTGTAAGAAGCTCACTACAGTCCGAGTGTGAAAACCGGCCAGAGAGGAGCACAAATGTAGAGAAAAGACACAAGTGAACTTTACACAGGTGCAGAAGTCTTGTCAAGATACCGAA